>BMAO01020480.1:136389-225687 GCA_019973975.1 Trichonephila clavata
ACTCATATAGTAACAGACATTCACGAGAAGTTTAACAGAAACATTTGTGTGGATACTGCAAGAAAAATCTTGAAAAAAGCCGGATACTGTAGAAAGCCTTATATTTCAATGACCAACCGGCTTAAGCGGATAGCTTTTGCAAAAGAGCATATACATAAGCCTCCAGAGTTCTGGAGAACTGTGATGATCTCCAATGAGAGCAAATTTTGCTCCGTTGACATGAAAGGTCGGAAATTGGTATGCAGAAAACTTTTCATGGCGCTTCAAAAAGAACATTTAGTTCCAACGGTAAAGCACAATGGCGATAAAGTCATGGCGGGGGGGGGGGGGGGTGCAAGGCGAGCAATGGTGTTGGCAAGTTGTAGTATATCGAATTACTTAGGAATGAATTTGATTACCTTGATGCCCTAAAAAACAATTTAAAGGAAAGTGCCACCAAACTCGGTCTAGGATCTTCGTTTCGTTTCCAACGCAACAATGATCCTAAGCATTCCGCTGAGATTGTGAAGTTTTGGCTCTTGTATAATGTCTTTAAGCAATTGTACACGCCCCGCAGTTACCTTATCTGAATCCTTTAAAACACCTATGGGATTTGCTGGATCGTAGGATTCTTCAACACAATATATCTAGCAAGCATATGCTGAAGAGTGTTCTTAAGAACGAATGGGAAAATAAAGCGCAAAAGAAATCGCTATAATTGAAAGTACAATGTCGATACGACTTCAGGGGGAGTTTAAAAGACGGGGTTATCCAACCGGCTATTAAATAGCTGATTATCCTTTTTTAAATAATTTTTATAGTTACTAATAAAACAGTGAACGCAGAGTTTTTTCTACTTGATTTTTGCTAGTATCGCGACAAAACTGTCTTTAATTTAAAAGCGATGTAAGTAAGCAGAATTTACTTTGGTTATTCTCAATATTTGGAATAAACTAAGCAAAACATAATTTTAAACAGTTTCCAAATTCCATTTTTTAAATTTTTTGGTTGTTCATGTAAGCAATAGTATGTGAACGCAGAATTTTCTAGCAAGTGCGTGTGTGTGTGTGTAATGAAATGAGGTATTAATTTTATGGTTGTAGTCTCGTTAATTTATTGTGGATGTTAATCAAATCATAGTCTATTTAGACAATTTTAAGAATTGAAGACAAAAGAATAAAACAGAATTCAGCATCCTTTCAACAAGAGTGGCAAAAACAAAAAGAACGAATTATCCCATTTTGTACTTTAAAATAGGGAAAAATCCTTTTCACGTATTCCTGTAAAGATAAATATTTGTTAATTTTAGAAATGAAGTGAATGTTTTAGAAAGAAGTTTCAGCTTCTCAATAAGGCTAGAATTAGGATATTCTGTTATAGGAATCACGAATAAATCTGTCAAAATACAGATTGTAATCCCTGCATACGAAATGAATTGAGTCGTGTTATGAAATAAGGAATTCATAACTATAATTTAGATAAAAATGTAAGAGAGTAGAACTTTAATTAAATATTAGTACACACACACACACACACACATATATATATATATATATATATATATATAATTGGATCATCCAAATTTAAGAACATTGAAATCTCTTTATAAAATCTTTGTCTTTAAAGCACCAAGATTGTATAAAAATTACATTTTACAGAATAACTTCTGTATCAGTTACAACCAGAAGTGTATTTTACATGGTTTGGTACGAACTTTTTTTAATTACAATTCAAGTAAAAATCCTCAAACACAACTATTTCTTATTTCTATTCATGTTATAAAATAGTACAAAGTTTTTCTTGCTATATATAATCCTAGAAATCCATACCTCGACTCAATATCGAACCCAAAGCTCGGGGGTTTAACTTAGTTTCTATAGTATGCAAGAAAAATATGAAAAAAAGACTATAAAAATATATTATTAGGAGGAATGAAGATAAAAATTCGGGCAGCAAACAAAGTTAAACAATCTGATATCACTAATACCATCGTACCAAAATTTCTCCTGACTAGGTAAATACGGTGTCCGGGAACTCTAAGTCAAGCGGGTCCGGAGTGAAAGAGGGAGGGGGAGAATTCCATATTACTTGGTTAAGTGCTGACTAGCATATTCTTGAAAATGTGGAAAATTGACACCCAATCACACATTTCAAAATTTTATGGTGATTTTTGCTCTAACGTGATCTTACATACCTGTACTATTAATTCCGATCACAAGTCAGGCAAAATCTTTGCTAGTTAAGATATCGGAAAATGTTCGGCGTACTTTTTAAAAATAAAAAAAAATAGCATACTAAAACATTATAAATACTTTTTTCAGGAATCAATATCAATAAATACTAATATTTAACTACCAATATTTTTAAAAATATTATCTAAATTTTACAAAAATCACAGTTAAAAGTGAAATTTTAGCAATATTTTTACAAAAAAATTCGAAGCAATTAGAGAAAAAAGTAATAAAATTATATGAGTAAAAGTATTACTAAAACAAATTAAATGCATTTTATAATGTACTAAAATTTTTAATGTTTTATTAAATTTTGAAAGTTTTATATTTGATTGAGTAATTATTATAATAAATGTGATATTCTTTATGAGACCATTACTTAAGCCATAACTCAAAAAATATTCATGCAATTAGAAATATTTTAGTATATCCTCAAAAATTAATATAAATATCTTCAAAAAGGTTTCTGGAAATAAAGTTATAATATCAGACTCACCCCATGATAGATTCCGAACAATTTAAATGCCCACTTCTGGTAGATTAAAGACCCACATTCGATTTTTCTAATTTTATAAAATTGATTGTAACTTGGAATCTAGGCAGCGTAGAAATAAAACAAAGTATGTTTTGTAAAGCCAAAAGATAGCTCTATTCAATAAAATTAAAAGCAAAGAATATGTGTATTGATTGAATTTAGTAATTTCAACGTTTTCGGATATTGCCAAAATTAATGTAATTCGAGAAAACTATTTCACTTAACATTGTGTGACTCTCCTTAAAAAAATATTACATACTACCCTAGTCAGTTTTTTCAATAGATGTCCCATTTAGTTGAGATTCCAAAATGGTGTAAAACACTTCCTAGATTTTATCCATCACAATTATGCGTAATTTTTTAACAAAATAAATTCAATTAAAAAAAACTCAATCATAAATGTGTAGCTCAAATTAAGCAATACATTCAAAAATAAAACGGAAAAGATTTTCGTCATACTCCAAGGAATTAATGTTGTACTTAAAGATGTGACAAAGAGTGCCAAGAAAGATATTTTAAAATGAAGATGTTCCCCCCTCCCAATGGCATAACGGAGAATATTAGGGCCCACCTGCAAACTCAGGTTTTGGGCCCCAAGCCCAAATACAGTGACACAAATTAGTGCCAGTCAAGCTTTGCGCCCTTAGAGTTCCTAGATCCCCCCCAATGCGGGGGTGTACGTTACGCCACTGCCTCCTCCCCTTTTAAATTCCGTATTTACTCGACGTTAATTTTTGTGACACATATATTTTTTTCAATGTCTACTAATCCACTACAGTGTTCATAACTCTTCATTCTTAAAATGAAATTTTACTTTTTAAGTGTAAAATAAAAAAATTAAACCTTCTAAGACAAGACAAAAATTTGGGAGTAAAATTGATATGCCATAAATGATATTTTTTATGCAACAGAGTAACTTCGCAAGAATATCAAAAAAGTAGAAATATAACAATTTTCGAGATTTCTCATCCGGTGGAACATATATGTTACAAATATTTTCTCGAAATAACAATATTAGTTGCTCTACCATAACAACAATAGTTGCTCTACCATAATAATAATTCTTCTGTCAGAAAATTTATTTTTGATCATCTGTGTGAAAAATGCGTTTTTCCTATTCTCTAATTCAAATTCTACTAGCCTTGGGTTTACAAAGCGAGGCAAAGTTAAGACTTATTGTTTGGCGGAAAGATAAAATCGGCGTAATGAAAAAAGACGAAATAAATTTTCCTGGGATCATTTTAAGTGAAATACATTATTTTTGCTTGTAGTAAAATAATGTATCAAAGGCATACAAATAATATTACTTCCTTTTTTTGTACCTTCTACTTTTCACGTAAGCCTTAAGTTATAAGTAATTAAATATTAAGCTATTCTAACAAGGTGTTACAACAGCATACGTAGTAAAATTCAGAGGTTCTCGGATCGAGTCTGTATTTTCAAAAATATTACAAAATAAGCTGCTGAAATATATCCTCTTTCGAAATAAGATCCTTGAGTAACAACACACTTTTGCCAAGGCTTGTAAAGGTCATCGAAACATTTCTAGAATTATTTTTTAGCCATGTCCCTTAAGGTATCCGACTGGTTGCGACAACTATTTTTTTTTAAAAAAATGGAGATATGCGGATATTTTTGCTGTTTTTAGATTTTTTTAGAACATTTTAAGAAAACTATGCTAAAATTAAGAAAAATAAAAATAAAATTACTATAACTAAAATGGGAAAAAATGGGCAGAAATTGACCAAAAATAACATAAACGTGGTCCATTCTGTACCAAAGGTTTATGAACTAATTTTCAATTTTTCCATTCTGATGTGTTGCTACGTTGTTCATTGTCTAAATGACCTTCAGGATAAGAGATATTTTTAGTTTTAAAAAAACTAGAGCACTTTATCTCAGTTACTATAAGAATTGCTTAAAAAAACAGTGATTATATTCACATAAAGGACTGTAAATCTTGTAATAAAACAGTGATTGATACATCTGAAGGTTAAAACACTTCTACTATTATACAGAACTTACACAAAAAAATTCAGTTAATTATGTTCAAAACTTTTTGAGCAATCGCTGACCCCGTTTGATTATTTTCAAAAAATCGCATTTCGAGTAAAACGCATTTTAAAGTGTGACATCTTGCTTAAAGTAATGGCATCTGCTTTTACTAAAACACGTGTAGTTTTTGTTCTAGTGAACGGAAAAGGATAAACTTGGTATTTTTATAAAACTAGTAAATTGACCTATAAAATAAAATCATAAAAAAATTTGTCAGTTTTTTTGGCAAAATTCACAATTTTAGGGTAGTCGGATACCTTAAATCAACCTGCGATGCACTTTTAATTTCATCTGCAGATTGGTTTTCGTTTAATATACGGGTAACTATCTGTTGACACACCTTAAGATCCTTAGTCAGTATCTATTGACATGTGACCGAGGATATCCCAATTGATTCTGCTATTGTTTGAAGCATGTTTCTACTACGGCCGCAGAAACCTTTTGGATGTTTTCAACGTTACAGGAAGCCTGCGGACGTCCAAGCGATTCCGTTTTAGACATTTTACCTCCTTCTCTGAAATGTCGATGCCACTCAAAAGTTTTCGTTTGCGATAATATTGCATTTGCCTCACACCTGCTTCAACATTTCGTAAGTCTCCGTAGAACTTTTTTCAAAACAAACAAAAAAATTTATATCCATTATCCATTCAACAAAAACGTAGTTTCTTTCAATCGCTGACGACTAAATACATCCGCCTACAAAATATGACGCCATGGCAACCCACCGACCACGTGATTTGGAATTATTTTTTTTTAAAAAAGGGGAAGAATGCAATAACACAGAAATGTTTTTATAGTCGCTCTACTGCTAACATTTTCCATGTTATGAGAACTTTTGAATCCTACTAGTCCTATATTGTTATTTGGCAAAGGCTGATACGTAATACTGCGCCAAAGTGCCAAATAGGGCGACGTGTTTGTTCCGTGGGATAGTCGAGATTAGTTATTCTAAGACATCAATTAGTTAGGATATAGAATAGAGGACAGACTTTTGCGGAGTGCGGGGTACTTTTGATATTTTCAAAGAGTTGCGATCCACCCAGAGTCAATGGCGCACACAAAGGCGGAGGAGGGGTCCACGAGTCCGAACCCTCCGCTCATAACCATTTTCTTCCAATTCATTATAGTCCCATGTACATAATACATAAAATGTAATGAAGTATTTGATATTAGTAACTTTTTTATTTATTAATGTTAATTATTCATACAGTAATTTATTTTTAGCTGTTTTTTGTTCCCGACAATCGAAAAAATCAGAAAAATATGTTTGGCTGCGTATTGGGGGGTAATACAAGAATGGTAGACCACCTTCAACCCTCGACCCCCTTTCCTTTAAAAATTCTTGTGTACGCTACTGCCCTATGTCGTAGGTGTGATGAGGTAAGGAAAATAATTTATTATTCTAAATTAATGATAAGTACGGAATATGTACTACCTACAGAACTAAAATAAAAAACAACCCTTTTAAAACCGCGTATAAAGCACAACGTAACACACTAATAACAGCCCCAAGTATATCAAATGATACATTTATTATGAAACAACTCAAAATACATTCAAGAAATAAAATATTTTTATCTAAAGTTAGTTTTCGTAGTCAGTAGAAGGCTTAGTCTGCGCACTGTCAGCCAATCTTGAATTTTCCGTATATAACTATTAACTGGTAAAATTTTTAGGCGGTCACCCCAAAATGTCCTGGCGGTCCACCGGTTGATCACAATCGACGCAATGCCCACGCTGGATACAGAATATTTATCCTGCGTTAGCGTCAAGTGAGATCTCATTATCATAAAAAGAAAATAGAACCAGGTGCCTTGCTGTCACACAGATAAATTTTAATTCAAGAAGTAATGGACCGTTGTAACCATTGGGTAGTAGGTGCTTGTGACGTAAATATCAAAACAAAGTTAGTAGAGCAGAAGTCATTAAGCATGACGTCACTCATAATGCTCAAACGACGATCGTCGTTTCTTATTCAAAATTACGAATCTGTTCAGTGGATTAAGCAGAGCTTTTGAGTAGAAATCACAACCAAAAATGTTAAATAAATTTATAGATAAGTGCGAATAATTATTATCCAAACCAGTTTTACAAATATTTAAGTAATCATGGAAAATAAGATATTTCTTCTTGCACATTACATCACAAAAAAAATAATAAAATGCGTCAAAATGTGCTAGTTTTAAATTTACTGTCATAATAAAAAGGAGACATTTTGGTTAAAGTTTAAATGAAATTTTAACTTGAAAAAACTTCATACAGTCTTTTCTGTTCTTTTTATTATGTATCTTTCATTAATTTAATATATTTATTTTCATAATGATATTCATTTTTTAAGTAAAAAATACTAAAGTTATAATATATGTTAAAGAAAAGTTAAGCGAAATGGAAAATTATAAAATTATGATTTACTTTGTAGAAATACAGAAATAATTGTCTTTGAACGATGTCATAAAAGATGTAAGTCAGGCACATAGATTTCGGAACAAAGTAAATATTTTTTTTTATTTTTGTAAAAGAATTTTTTTATGTTTCTGTTATAAACTTTTTCACATGCCTTTAGTTCGAATAAAGTTTTATTAAAGGATTTTAGAAGTATATCATTTAATTTAGTCATCATTTTCTATTCATTTATTATTTTTGCGATGATATTTTTCAAATAGTGTGATTACATACTAAGAGAACTGGATATTCTACGTATTATCGCAATCTATTGGCGACATTATATGAAAGGAAGGACATGGTTGCCAAATCAGCGCGTACGACACACAGGAAATCTGAATTACCAACTCAGCGAGTTATTAATGGATTTGGAGATTATATTATGATAATACGTAAGTAGTACCGCCCATTTTTATTACTTTACTACTCTTTTAGTAATTGTCGTCCCCTTATGAATTTTTCCCAATAAATATCATAAGTGTACTTTGTGTATCATCTGTATTATTGACTATTATCAGAAAAAATTAAGAGGCGAGCTTCTAAAATCGAACAAAACGAAAAGAAAATTATGTTTATTTATATGAAAAACTGGAACTTAAGTATTATCGCAACCTATTGGTGACATTATGAGAAAAAAAAAGCACATAGATGCCAATTCAGCGCGTACGACACGTGGGAAATCAAGGTTGCCAACTTGGCGTTATATTAATAGAGTTGGCGATCGTTGCAATAATATGTAAGTACCGAAAAACTTCATTGAGAAAAAAACAACTGCGAGATATCTTGCTGATGACACTCAGCACAGGAAATATTCAGATGCCAATTATATCTCCATGCTTTTTTTCATTTTCAAATGTCTGTAAATACAATTTCAGTGCAGTATCTGCTACTTAACATTACTATATTTCGAGAAATTTGCATTCAAATAAAATCTATATTTTCCTCGCAGTGAATTGGTTAAAATCAAGTGATAAGATCTTATATGAATGGAGTTTTATTGAGCAGTAAATTCAGTTTTTTACTAAATATATTTCGATAAATTTTACGACATTCATAAAAATTCAGATGACAACTACTTAGGCATTCATTCATCCAGTCAAAAAGCTCAAATTAAATAAATAACAATATTAATCGGTTTTAATTATTATTATGGATTATGTAGAACACATTTCTTCCACATTTATCCTAAAAAATTTAACATTATTAAGAAATAAATTGAAGGATAAATAAATGCTATTTGTTTTCAAATATGTAATTCGCATGAAGCCATAGATTCATATTTTTTTCTCGATTATATTACTGAATAAGTTTTAATAAAACTACACGCATAGATGAGCCATATTTTTTAGTTGTGGTTTATGTTATTATTAATCAGATATATAATAGTAAAATCTACAGTCATCAAAATAATATTAATCAAAATTCGTATTCATGGAATTATCGTTGGAGATTCTCTAACATTTTTAGTTATAATATGTTAAATAAAAAAGTCGGAATTTAAAACCTCAGAGTCATAACTTGAAGAGTAATAAATAATTAAATTAAATGAACTAGACCAATGTTCCAGAACCTTTTAATCGCCATGGACTGGTTGACGTTTGAAAATCTTACCTCAACCCTCTGAGGGTGTCTTTGATTACTTATATTTTAGATTGCTATGATTTAATAATTTTAATTTAATAGCATTTAGAAATGCCTTCAGAATAAAATTATAGCTACAACAAAAAATGTATATAAAATGATTTAACATGGAATATAAAGTGATTTCCTTGGGAAAATGTACAAACCCGAGTAAAATTCACCACAATCCATAAAATGGAAAAAACTTAATGTCCCTCGGGCGGCACGGTACCATTTGATCCACGGACCGCTATAGGTCCGCAACCAGGGGGAAGTTAGAGACCAGTAATCGAGATAGTACAATTAATAAAACTACGTACTCTTTCAACTCATTAGTTCAAATTAATTATTGCATTGTACATTTTTCAAATAAATATTATTTTTAATACTCGATTTCAATCAAAAAATGAGAAATATATTTTCTTTCAATGCTGAATAAAGCGTGAAACACGGAAGATAACCAGTCCTTCCTACTAAAAAATTAGCAAAGAGAACGTTTGAAGAGAATTTCTTGTCTAGGAATTTGAGAACATAATTTTTCAAAGCAACATTTCTGTTCTTAAGTTCATTAAATTCTAAAATATATGTTTAAATGCATAAAAAGTATGTGTGATTAAAAGAATGTGTAACAAAACCGCCCATAATAGCTAAATTACTATTCAATAAAACGTTTGACAATCAAGAATATACATATAAAATCCAAAATGGTATTGAGTTACCCCAGACACGGTTATCTCTTCAGGGTTATATATACGAACGAGTTAAGCAGTTTAAACATTTGTTATTTATATATCTGATAATATACATTTGAAGAGTTTCTGTGCTGATAATTAATGCATAAAAATAATTTAAATATGAATCCAAACATGGGCATAAAAGGTATGTAAAAAATAAATTTAAAGTAATAGTAAAACAAAAAACTGAAGAAGCTCCAGTTTTTGCTAAAAAATTATAATTAAATTTGAAAACGATAAATATTTTGAAATAGAAAATCGAATAAATTGAAATTAGTAATTGTAATGGTTTATATTGTAAACAAGGAATTGTTTTTTATTCAAAAATATTTATAACAATTTCATTAATAAAAGAGATGAACTTATATTGATATATTTTAAATAATTGTTTCCTTCATTTTTTTAATCTTATTAACGTAAAAACGCAATGTTTAAACCTTTAAGAGAAGAAATACAAATTGTGCTTAAATTTTCGCATAAAAAATTATAAACAGATAAATTATTCTTATATTCTTTTAAAGAAAGTGTCTATATAAAGCAACAGCTTTCCTTCATTTTGTGAGTTTTTCATTGATTTTTATTTATTTATTTGCTTTTTATATTGCCTTTAAGAAAATACAAAATGTGTGTGTGTGTGTGTGTGTGTGTGTGTGTGTGTGTGTGTGTGTGTGTGTGTGTGTGTGTGTGTGTGTGTGTGTGTGTGGGGGGTGTGTGTGTGTGTGTGTGTGTGTGTGTGGTGTGTGTGTGTGTGTGTGTGTGTGTGTGTGTGTGTGTGTGTGTGTGTTTCTGACGAATTCAATAGATGCTGAGTTAATACAATAAAGTGTTTGAAAATAAAGTATAAAAAAATTGAATAATTGTCTTCGTCAAACAAACATGTCGCCGGCTAATGAAACGATATAATAACTTATTTCTCACGCAACTTTTTACTCCAAAAAACAAAACAAAAATTAAATTTCATAAAATATTGAAAAATTCACATTTTACGCTCAAAAGTTTTCAAAAAATTAATTTATCATAAATATTATGGGAAACATTTATCGCTAATGTTAATAAAATATCCATCTCTTCTTAGGAATACAACAATATTACTGGAAGCAAAAAATAAGGGTTTCGTTATATATATGAATGTTTGTAAAAATGCACGTTTTAAAATAATTTAAAACATCCTACATGCAATTGAATATACCTTACCTTGCGATTTAACCAGATGCACATCATACAGCAAACTAACCATCAACGTCAAAATCCACGTGGTTCGTCCCATAATCACATTCCAGTCCAGAAAATTGAATAAAAATACTGGATATCCCACGCTTAGATAACGCTTCCTGATTATCTTTTATCCAGTTTTCCCGAATTTATATTGAAGTTTGAAATTTAGAGCTGTCTGGACACGAAACCGATTTTTTGGCTAAAGTCCCGGATACTTGAGTGCCGGATCTCCCCTGAGTGCTTGCTGTCCGGAACAATTTCGGAATCGGAATGTGACGGCACGAGGTAGTACGAAGGGGGGAAGTATCCCGCCAGATGTCGCTGCAAAACAGCCTCCCCTCGAGTCCCAATCCTGGAGCAACAGTTGATCCTTCTCCGTGATGAGGATGGTGATGAGTTCTGGATTGGGGTCGGAGTTGAGAGCACCCCCTCCTGCTGCTGATTGTTTGATGAAGGATGGAACGGAAAGGTAGAGGGAGGAGACTCACACGTTTCGGGAGATGACCCCGTTACAACGAAATTTCCGGAGATTTACGAGGTGCGAGAGTTTTCGGAGCATTGCGATAAAAAGAAAGGATTTTGTTTCGGATCAGGGAGAGTTGTCGGAAAAATAAAGAGAAGTTTTTTTTTATGGAGGTGTTAACTTAATGACAGTTTTGTATCTTGTAATACTTTGGAAGCATTGAACTTTGAGAGAATATTAATGTTCTCAATTTGTTACTATTCCAACAACTTTTCTTCCTTTGAAATATTTATTATTTTATTTTAGGAATAGAACAGAAAATTAATTTTAAAAATATTTATTTAAGTTATCAATTTTTACTCACAATAATTACTTTGATTACATTTAAATGATTTTAAATCTGTAACAAAACTTTGTTTAACAAAGTTTACATACAGTAACAATTTTACTTAGAATTGAGCTAAAAACATTTAAATTAGCTGCATATTCACTATTTTGATAAGTAATAATACATTGTGATAAATATACGGCCAAAGTTAAATGAAATGAAATTTTTTACAATTAATGGATCAACTACAGATTTGTATCATTTTTAAATAAATATAGATTTAAGGATAAGATAATTAAGATTTAATAGGATTTTAACCAAATTACTATATGTAAATATTGTAATCGTTTTAAAGAAAATTGAAAAATCTATAGAGAAATTCGCCAAATATAAATTAGAATACCAGATATTTGGTAACATTAAACCTTTAGAATTTGCATATGCAATTTGTTGGTTGGCGCAAGCTCTGAATGTATTTGTTAAATGTCTTTTACTGTATATAATTAATTTTTTGTTGAAATCTATGCATATTCTAGTATAGAGATCAGCTATTTTAAATAAAATTTTAGAATAGATCTTAATATGGAACAAAATTGCAAAAGATTGCAGGATGTAAAAATAAGTAAAATTATCGTTATTACATGTTGAAGGAAATTTCGATGGGATCTAAGAAAAAATAAACAGCATGTTGTTGTTGCTTATTCCACTTGTCTGGCGTAGTCAGATCGAGGCCCACGAAATTCATCATGGTAACGGGCTAGAGATATGTCTGACATTAGCCTAAGCTTTGAGCCCATGAAGGTGACAGCACAATTTTGCTCACGATAGATGGCGACACCATTCGGACCCAGAGATTTAACGAGCACGAGCAAGTATTTGGTGGCATCGGGCATCGAACCCAGGCCTTCCGGTCTGGCGTCCGATGCTCTAACCGCTAGGCTACCCATGCCTCATTAGACAGCATAACTCGAGGTACAAGAAAACTAAAAAATTACGAATGTTGTACATCCACATAAACATTAAAATTTCCTGTTGTGCTAAATTTTAAATTATGTTTAAAAAATGAATGGTAGTGTATTTCAGGTAGGAAAGAAAAAGGTAAGTATTCGAATATTTCAAGAAATTAGAAATTTATGCATCCACTGCGTTTTATTTATTTTATTGGACAATGTATCAAAATATTTTTAAAAAATGAAAAGAAAAATGATTCAGAAACAAACACTTATCCATATATTGTTGCAGGAAAGATTTCAAAAATTGTGGTCAAAATGCAGAGAGGTTTTTAAAAAGTGGCAAGTATAGGTTAAAAACTAAATATTCCCTTATAGATTGCGATAACACCTTAATGACAGAGGTACTGAGGATATTCTGGATGTTCGTTTTACGCATGCTAAAACAAAATGATTAAAATCAATAGTAGGACGGGGAAAAAAACAGTCTTTATCGGTCTCTCTTGTTCATAAGCTAAGAATAAATAAGAAATAGAATAGATTAAAAATGATTCACTTCAAACACTGAAGCTTAGTCGATAAAGAACTATGCCTCAAAATATAATTTAATTACTCAATAAACTCAGACAAATAATATGAATCTTCTTTAACTGGGCTTCATAAAAAGCATTGTTGCTCGATATGAAAAGTCCGTAATTAGGTTACAAACAGCCCTTACAAAACCAAACTGCTTCTACATATTTCATTACACTTTCAAAAAGAAAAACTGAAATTCCCGATGCATTTTTACAGATTTCTTAGATATCTACAGAATGTTCTTGCAACATTTGAGGCAAAAAAGTACAATATACTACTCGTATACACAATACATGTATATGTGAACGGTTCAGGGAGGGCACCACTGCATGCGCCCTGACACGTGGCTCAGCTCGTTTCGAAGGCAGGCAAGTGGCGATCCCGAGAGACCCAGCAGAGAGAGAGAAAAAATGGACACAGAGAGAGAGAGAGAGAGAGGAGCATCAGAGAAAAAAGTAAGGATGAACTGTTTAAAAGAGGATTTTTACCCATTTGGCAACGACGCGCGTTTAAATGGTTAACTTATACCTACAAAATTTAGTATCTACAAAAACTACTTAACTTAGTATCTACAAAAACTACTTAACTTAGTATCAACAAAATTTGTCCAATTGTGCAGTCCTCTTTTCCTTTGTTACTGTTAAAATAAACAGCTTTATTTGTTAGACAACATAACATTTTTCATACGAGGGGTGATAAAAAAAAAGGTTCCAAGCCGCAGCATTTGAAACATACATACTGTGGAGAAATTTTGTTTCCCCAGAGTGGAGACAAATGGCGCTACTTGTTCTACAGCTGGTTTTCGGGTAGGTAGGGAAAGTTCCCAGACGACTCAGGATAATAGAAATGGCAAGAACATAGGAAATTGGTCGCGTTTGGAAATGCGAGTCATAGAGTTCAATTTTTATGGTCAAAGTATGTTTACGCCGCCCATCCGGTATAGTGGTCAGTGAAGCTGACTGCGGTGCCGCAGGGACTGGGTTCGAATCCCGGAGAAGGCATGGATGTTTGTGTTGTAATCCTTTCTTCTGTCTGTGTTGTTTACCCCCGTGTTATACGTTCGGTGGTGCACGGGGTTTATAAATGTTAAAAAAAAAAGTATGTTTACGCATCTAACATTCAACGTCAAATCATGGAAGCTTACGGTGGAGAAGCAATGAGCAGACAGCATGAAGCGAAATAGTGTCACTCTTTTCAATCAGGCAGGATGTCGAAAACCACAATATGGAAGGGAGCTGTCGGTCAAGTTCTTCAATGACAGAAATCAACACGGCACGATTTCAAAATGATCAACGCGTAACTCTAAGAGAAATCTCGTCAGAGCTGGGACTGAGATATGGTAGCGTGCAGTATATCGTTTCTGATGTGCTGCGATATTCCAAGACAGTGCCGTGAAAACATCCGTCGAGACTTGGCTCAATGAACAGGGACCTGGTTTCTACGAAGACGGGTTAAGGAGTCTCAGGGGTGTTAACCTTTTTTTTTCGAATTTTCGAAAAAAATATATCTTGTTCTTCATTTTTTTCTGAACATTTTGATACTAACCACGTGACAATACTCCAAAAACTTCGAAAGTTATTCAAAAAATTGCAAACAGCAATTTAGTCATAACAACTTTTAAATGGACACATGCCACGCCCATTTATTTTTGATTTATGCATACCTTTCATTTTTCTGTTATTAATAAGCCTCATGAAATATTTTAAGCGCTTGAGTTGATCAGAAGGAAGCCTGCAACTCAACACATTCATTCTGCTGTGTTTTGATTCTGTTGTGTTTACTTTAGCACACGTTTTTTTAAACACTTATCTAAATCGAAGATATTTGTTGTTTTATTCTGAAAGGATCATTGGGCAATCACCCCAAGAAAAGATTTAGAGGAAATAAATATTTAAAGGTAAGTGAGTCACATGTTACAGATATGAAAGATACGAGGAAGTGTGCAGAAATGAATAGTACAAGTAAGTGTGCCGAAATGAAAAATGCTTCTAGTAAAAAACTTCAAGGAATTCAGACTTCATTAAAGTCAAATCTTGTTAAGGTAAGTGAAAACTTCAAAGGATATCGTATTTTTGATTTTTTTTCAACCTTTAGCTCTATTTTGTCAGTATCATGCTGTTTAAAATGTCATAAACCATTAACAATTAATGAAAAATCCACTCGTGGTTTATGTTCGAATTTTGGAATACATTGTAAAAACTGTGGGAGTATTTGTACTTTTTCAAGCTGTGAAAACATTGGGAATAAAAATAATGCTCCAGAAATTAACAGAAGATCTATTTTAGCATAGAGATGCATAGGTCAAGTTTTAGAGTCATTAAAAACCTTTTGTTCTGTAATGAGTCTTCCTAATCCTGTTGAACAAAAATCATATGATGTTATTAATAATAAACTTCCACTTGTTATGAAGGAAGTCGCCGAAGAAAGCATGAACAGGGCAGCTGTCGAAGAAAATTCTTCGTCTCCTGATAACATTTTAACGGTAAGTGGTGATGGGACCTGGAAGACGAGAGGACATTCATCGTTGATTGGAGTATGTACTCTAATGGGGCCGAAACAGGTAAGGTTTTGGATAGGGAAGTGTTGTCCTCATTTTGCAAAGGATGCGACAGTTATAAAGGGGTAACGTTTGGTATCAAGTACAATAAATGGCAAAGAGCGCATAAGATTTCATGTAGAAAAAATTATTCTGGCTCTGCTGGTAAGATGGAGGTTGACGGGATGTTGAGGATTTTTAATCGATCAGAAAAGCTTCACAACCTGAAATATTCGAACTACATAGGAGATGGTGACACAAAAACATTCAATGCCCTTTCTGAAAACAATCCATACGGCGATGACCATCTTATTCAGAAAATAGAATGTGTAGGCCATGGGCAAAAGAGAATGGGTACAAGACTTAGGAAGCTTAAATTAGTATATGGTAAGAAGAAATTATCTGATGGTAAAACTATAGGCGGTAAAGGTAGGTTAACTGATAGTTTAATTGATAAGCTTGCGCATTACTATGGTAATGCTATTCGATGCAATTCTACTAGTGTAAAGGAAATGCGGAAAGCCATTTGGGCTGTTTGGGGTCATTCTTGCAGCACCGATGATGAACTGATGCACTGATTTTGTCCTACAAATCCAAATACATAGTGTAAGTATAATGCCGCAATTAATAATAATTTACAAAATTATAAACACAAACCCTCAGTTGCGAAAGCTGTTCGAGATGTAATTAAGCCTGTATTTGCAGACTTATCTCATCTGGCACTCCTGAAGAAATGTTTAGGAGGTAAGACACAGAATCCTAATGAAAGTTTAAATTCATTAATCTGGAAGTTTTGTCCGAAGACGATTGATTCTAGCCTTCAGATTGCAGAGATTGCTGCAAATCTAGCAACCAGCATTTTTAATGATGGAAATCAAATACTTATTACTATTTTAGAGAAATTTGGCTTAAAAATTAACAAAAAATTTTGTGTGTTCCTGGCTGAACGTGACAATCGTCGAATCTTTACGTCAAGAAAGAGGAGCTAAACGTCATCGTTTGAAGCTCGCAGAGCCAAAAAAATTAAAAAAGAGTAAAGAAATTGAGCTGTTTGAGCAACAGGAAGGCATATCCTATGATCCTGGAGCATTTTAGCATGTAAGTTTTAAAATTTATTTTCTCAAATTCAATTTAAAACTTTAAAGCCTTTTTTCTCAGTTTGTGTTTTTTTCACTTACGCGCATTGCTTTTCAAAAACTATCATACTTTGATGCATAAAAGTTTACAGAATTATAAACTCTATCATAATCTTTAAATCCTAGCTATTTATAGTATTACATATTTGTAATTTTTTGAAAAATTTCAAATTTTTTTTAAAAATGTACTTTTTTTATTTTTTAAAAATATTATTTTTTATTCTATTTATATAAAATCGCTACCATCTAATAAGGATATATTTGACTTTATAAATCAACTTATTGCTAGTAATTAGAATTATTATTTCAGAAAATATCATGCGCGTCGTAAAACTTACTATTTGTTTCTTACAAAAAATTTTCTTATATTTATGTGCTTATTATTTTTAAAATTATGATTATATTTTAGACATTTTATACTTTTTTAAAACTTTATTTCTTTATAAAAAATGTGTAAAAGAATCAAATTATTTCATTTTAACCTCAAAGAATTATATCTAGTCGAAAATTGTTCATATTTTGTGCTCTCGAAACATTTTTAACACCCCTGAGACTCCTTAAACAAGTTGGTTCTTGCTTCTGATAAACGTCTAAATAGGCTTGGTGATTATGTTGAAATGTGAGATGCAAGTATGCCTCTTAATTCCCTTTTGTATTTTCCTGTCTATTTTTAATAAATATTTCTTTATTCCACTTGTAATCTTTTTTTTTCTCTGATCACCCTTCATAGTATACTATATACAGTACATATATAGCATTGTGCAACAAAAAAGAAACATTTTTTTGTCTCAGAAAGAAAAATGTGTGATTCTGATAGCATTTCTTCTCCTGATTTCAAATATGAAATCAATTTTTCTTCATCACGCAAGGTTTTCGAGAGACAGGCATTTGTAATTTGAAACACTTTAATATTTTCTACATTCTTAAGTACATAATATTCGAATATTTAGACTCACCTAGAAATTAAGAAATCCCGATTTGCTTTTATATTTCGCCTGTGGAGTATCCTTCTTGATGGTCCAGCAATAATCGGCCAGCATATTAGCATTCCGATATCTCTTTTCTACCGCTGAAATCTCCTGATGAAAGCGTTCCCCTTGCTCATTGCTCCCTACACCAAGATTTTCCAGTAAGAAATCTAAATGCGAGTGCAGGAAATGTATTTTTAAGGACCTATTACAGCCCAAATTTTGATAAGATGTTATAAGATCATGAACAATATTACGGTAATTTTCCGCCTTTAGATTCCCCAAAAAACTGTGAGTTACATTTTTGAATGCTTGCCAAGCTGCTTTCTCCAGTGGATTTAATAGTTCCTCAAATTTCTCATCATGCATTAGTGATCGTATTCGTGGACCCACAAATATCCCTTCTTTAATTTTTGCTTCACTAATTTTAGGAAACTTCTGTTTTAAGTACATGAAACCAGGAGTACTGCCCATGGCTTTCACGAAATTCTTTATTAATCCTAGTTTGATATGTAACGGAGGTAGATACACATTTTTAGGATTACACATGCGTCATGTTTCATATTTTTCTGTCCAGGAATGAATGATTCGCGTTTAGGCCATTCTTTTCTGATGTAATGGTTTTTTCTGTCCCTGCTATCCCAAAGACACAAAAAAACAACAGTACTTTGTGTAACCAAGCTGCAGATCAAGAATAAGTGCAATTAACTTCAAATCACCACAAATATTCCATTCATACAATGCACATTGAAGCTTTGCCGATATAAATTGAAAGTTTTCATATGTTTCTTTCATACTAGCAGAGTGAGCCACAGGGAATAATGGGAATTTATTTCCATTATGCAGAAGCACTGCTTTTAAACTTGCTTTGGAGGAATCAATGAACAAGCGCCATTCTATAGGGTTATGTTCAATACCAAATGTCTCCCCATAAGAGAAGAAATATCATTACAAAACACTAAGCCATTTTCATCAGAAAAATAGTCTTTACATTGAGAATGACGACAACGATAAGTACATATCTTTGTAACCTTTTGAAGAAGATTCCATCCTTTTAGCCGGGAATTAAGCATTTCAGACTGTTTTTTGGATAAATTTAAATCTCGCATGGAGATCGTTAATATCATCTTGAGTCAATAAATGAGGCTAAGATGAACAGCTTGGTTCAAAAGTTGTATCACCTCAAACTGTTTCTTCTTCTTCCTTACTTCTATCGGAATCTGAGCTCTCTTCATCTAATGTCACATATTCTGGAGGCTTTGGTATGGGCAATTCTTTGCTGTGTGGAACTGGTCTTATTGCAGATTGCAAGTCAGGGTACACCACTGTATGTTTTGATTTTGACGTGATCCCTTTAATGTTTGTTAGCAGAAATAAAAGTCAGAGGAGTGATCTTTGGGTTCCCTCCAAATCATAGGGATAGCAAATGGCATGTGTCATTCTTCCATGCAGTGAGAAGCCTACTACACGATAAACAACAGATATGTGGGGCCCAGGTCCTTGTTTGGTCCCCATTCCATATTCCATTCAATAAAGTTCATAACACTTTTTTACTAAAGGAGTAAGGTTTACCTTTTGAACTTGAGCGTCACTTTACCACATATATAACAAAAGTTGTTATGATGATTTAAACAAGCTCTATGCATTTTGTAACTAACAACAAATTAAAAGAAATAAATTTGTAAATACGTAACATACAACAATCCAGGCACAAGGCACTCACAATTACGTGTTTACTGGTTCACTACTATCTCACAACTGACATCGTTCTAATGAATGCATGCTAGTCTAGACCATGTCTGTGCCTGTCTGTTGTGTCTGGTGCCAAAGTGTCTGTACATGTCTGAACCTGCACAACAGTAACAATGATACCATTTAAGTTAGCTCATGTGGTTCCATCACATTTACAATGCTCTAGGAGTTTTTATTTTGCAATGGACAAATGGTCGTTTATTAAAAAAATATTTAAATACATTAATTGAAAAATTAAAATTAAAAAAAAAAACTGTGGGTGATGGAGAAATTCCGAACACATATTTGAAAACAAGATAAAAAACTGCATTAAGTACAGCTATCGGTACTTATGAGACAAAAATCATGTTGACCAGTGTAATAGAAAAAAAACCAACTCACTAACTCACTCATCACGAGATAACCGCGACTATTAGAACAACAGACTTGAAACTTGCCAAGCATGTTTCTTTTGATGGTTAGCGATCCGTTAAGTAGAGATTAGGCACAAATCGACTTCTAATAGTGTGGTTGGAGTTAACGGGGGGCGTAAGAGAAAAATATTCTTGGCTCGTTCCTTTTAAATAAAAAAACAGAGGCTGTAAGTATGTCTTTGAATACAAAGCTTAATACTAGGATTTACATATGTATCTCTCAATAGCTTAAAAACAATATATAGCCATACATCACCATGAAATACCCTGAGAAACGGATAGGTAACTGTATTATAACTATGTACGTATATATGTATTGTTAAAATTTTAAAATATTAATTACTTAATTTTTTTGTTTTAATAAAAAAAGATCCGCATTGAACATTAATAATATACAATATACGGATGGAACAAAAACAATATAACAATTCATTTGATACATGGCAAAAATTATCTATTGTATATAATTGATAATAACATAAATGAGTAATACGTAAAATATAATATGCTGCTTTTTGTTACAAAATAAGAATGTATTAACTTAAAAGAAACGCTTAAGTACTACAGTACCCCTTTTAGAAACTGCAAATTACAATTTCACTGCATATTTTTAATACATGAAAAATTTCAACTATTCGAACAAATCCTGTTGCATTTGATGCACAATTGTGGCAATTTTGACACATGCGCTGGGTTACTTTTAAAAGTGTTTTTGCACCTTAAGGTACACATTCTGGACGTAACTGTATATATATAATGTGATCATTTCCACACATATTACATCATCTTTTTTCGGTGATTGTTCTCAAGTTGTAGATTCCTTTTCATTAAACTGAGAATTCATAATACAGTGTTATACGTTTAACGTAAACACCCTTAAGACGAAATATTGAGGAACACGCAATAATACAACGGTCCCGAGAAACTACTGTGTATTTTCATGCATTTTTTTCTCTTAAGGTATCCAACTGGTTTCGACAACTATTTTTTAAAAAAAATGGAGATATAAGGATTTTTTTTGTTGTTGTTTTTAGATTTTTTTAGTACATTTAAAGAAAAATATGCTAAAATTAAGAAGAAAAAAATAAATTATTATAACTAAAATGGGAAAAAATGGGTAAAAATTGACAAAAAATAACATAAATGCGGTCCCTTCTGTACCAAAAGTTTCTGAACAAATTTTCAATTTTTTAATTCTGATGTGTTGCTATGTTATTCATTGTCGAAATGACTTTCAGGATAAGAGATACTTTAATACTTACAAAAACTAGAGCACTTTATCTCAGTTACTATACGAAATTGCTTAAAAACACAGTGATTATATTCCCATAAGGGACTGTAAATTGTGTAATAAAATAGTGATTGATACATCTGAAGGTTAAAACACTTCTACTATTATACAGAACTTACACAAAAGAAATTCAGTTAATTACTTTCAAAACTTTCTTAGTAATTGCTGACCGCTTTTGATTATATTCAAAAAATCACATTTCGAGTAAAAGGCATTTTAAAGTGTGACATCTTGCTTAAAGTAATGGGCATCTGCCTTCACTGAAACACTTGTAGTTTTTGTTCTAGTAAACGGAAAACGATAACCTTGGTATTTTTATAAAGCCAATAAGATGGCCTATTATGACGGGTGCTTACGCGTTTCACTAACCTTCTCTCGCATTCTTTAAATGTTTTATTTATTTCAACCAATCTCCACCGAGAGCCAAAAGTGTGATTTATGCAAATAAGATATTTTATAAGTTCAGGTTTAGCAAGTTCGAAAATGATATAAAAGGGGGAAATGAAATGAAGAGAAAAATAAATTGAGAGAGTAGTTTTTCTAGTGGAAATATAGTCGTCGAGAGTAAAGTCTATTGAAAAGTATACATAAAAGCAGTTCGGGATAGAACTGAGAGATAGCTGAGATTGAAGTCGCTCATTAAAGCAATCCAGATATTGAAGAAGTAGTTGGAAGAACCTGCCATAACAAAAGGTATCAGGTTAGTTTGATTTCACAATTTAAGTATAAGTGTGTAGTTTAATTGTACGCGTTGACCGCCGTAGATTCAGTTAAGATTCCGTCGTTCATAATTATTGAATTCTTCTCATACTCCACTGTGTTTTATTGTTCTTAAAATTTGAATAGTATTTGTGTAATTTCTCAATTAAGAAAAGTTAATAAATAAGATTGATTTATTAAATAAGTAGTAATTCATTATGAATTCAACACATTCAGATTTAGATAATACACGAAGGGGAGTTAATAATCTTAGAGGTAGTGATAGACTACGACACTATAAAATAAAATCATAAAAAAATTTGCCAATTTTTGGGGAAATTCACAATTTTAGGGTAGTCGGATACTTTAACATAAAACGAAAATCGCTTAACACAGAAAGATTTCCCTTCTCAGAATGAAAAGAATACGGCCACAAACGCCAGCCAGATTGGAATATCCTACTGTATCATTGGGAGAATTCGTTGCAGTAGAGGATGGTAATGTGTGTACATCCTCAATTTGGACACAAAGACATTTTGGAGTTTGTTCAAACTCAAAAAATATCATTGATGAAGATTTTGAAGATCAAGATGAAATGAATAATGTAGCTGCTGTCCTCACGTCATTTGAAATGAGGAACATGATGAAAAGTATGCGCAGGTATTTATATAGATACGCATTCCAATAGTGAAATGAATAACAAAAGGGACGACATCGAACAATTTGAAGTTCGAAAAGAAAATACAGAGGAAAAATATATCAGATTATTTTCCAAAAAATTCAAACACAATGTTATTTTTTTCAAAGAACGTGAAATTTTTGTATTAAATTTCATTAAAATCTTGTGATTAATTTTGTTTTATCGATTTTTATTAAATACATACATATATACACATTCTATGTAAATAAAGTATATTCTAATAAACTTTTTTTTTTTACAATATTATTTAGTAAGGAAAAATATTTCGATCCCCTCAATTTTGTGTTAAATGATTTTCACTGTATTCTTAAAACTTCTAAATAATGATGGTATTTGGCTTAACTGTTTTAAATATAATGGCAAACTTAGTGTTTTATTAACACCGCACTTTTAAGCAACACGAGGGCTTTTGGCGGCAGAAGGAGTAATTTTGAAACTCGGTCAAGTTGTGACGGATCTATTCGCGTCATTTTTCTATTAATCCTCTTGCGGAAACTTTGGGGCTAGCATTCACGTTAATTCAAAGCCACTCAAGATATTTAAAATAGTTTAACTATATAAAGTCTAGGTTTTATAGATGCAAGATAGAACGAGCCGGGGAGTTGTTGTGGTATTACGTAAGTGTGAATATTGGAATGTTTCATTCACAAATATAGCGCGAGTTAAGGAAGTAATTGCTAATAGATTAAATTATTATATTGAAGAGATCCAAGATAGATAAAATTAGAATTAGTTATCGATTCATAGCACTTGTTCTCCTTATCTAGTTCACGTAGTCGAGTTTACTTAGAGTTAGTCATTGAGATTGGATAACTCGCTTGATATATCACTCCTAGGCTTTCCTTTTGTAGTTTCACTTGTGATTGTTTAAGTGTGTGTGAAGATAAATAAATTAATTGTTATTATGGAAGTTGTTGGTGAAGCTTTGTTTCCCCCACACCTTTAGCCAGGCAAGACGGTGAGAGAGGGGTGCCGCATAGGCCGACACCCCCACAAAATGACGAGGGTGACAGAAGAGCTGGCACCACACCACGCAATAAGGAGGATTTGAGCCTTGAAAGATTTCCCATGTATCAGCTCCTCTACACGGCGGGTCTTCGGAGACATTAAGGCTCAGACTCATGATACGCCGCCACGAGTTTGTGACCTTAGCTACTAGAGTACCGCGTACTGTTCTGGTGCATGTAAATGGATACATTACTGCGTATTCTGTATGCCAGAAATATTTTTTCAATAAACACAATTGAAAAGAACAAGAAAAAAGGGACCTTTGAACGCCCTTTCAATCCTAAAATTATTTTCCGAATTTAGGTTATTTTCCTTAATAAAAGTCGAGCCTTACTTCTATTTGTAAGTCATTTAATAAGATTATATGTACTCTATCATTTTAATTAAATTACTCCAGGGACTCAAGCACATTTCTCTAAATTAGTTTATGTAAATAGAGTAAGCACTGAAATAAAGTGATGTTTCTGGATTATGTTTCTCAAAGTAATAGGCAAGAGAATCAGAAACACTTGAGATTTTACAGTGAAAAGGGATATCACTGAATTTATATTTATAAGTTAGAGGTATTTGTTGAGGGGAGTCCATATCACGATTTAAACCGTTTAGGGATTGTGAAATTTAAAGAAGCAACTTGTAACTTATATACTCTGAATTTTTACAACCTTTTTCGCTGTTTTGATATAACGTGGTTCAAGGAAAAGACATTTTTTCGTAAAGCAAATTTAAAGATAGTTGACTTTTATGTAAAAGAAAGGGGATAAAATTCCTCAATTTTTGCAGGATTGATTTCTAAGAGTTTAAATTTGATGGAAATCTGTAAGTTCATTTTTAACCCGGCACTACTCGTGCAGGGTGTGTCATACCCACCCTTTTTCAACGCTCCTTCTAAACCTTCTTTGGAAAATGGATAGTTTCTCGTGTAGCTGACTTTAAGGTCATATCCTTTGAGGGCCTTAGCTTGTAGGTGAATTCTTAAAGTATATTTCTGGATACCACCTCTTCAGGTATGTCACACCCTGCGCGAGAATCACCGTTACAGTTCTGAATGCATGAACACGTTTTAAATCTTCCTTATGCTACAGCGTATTATTGTAGTTATGATGAAGAAATGTGATATTTAAGTAATTTAATAAATACAGTACTTAATAGATATAGTACAACAGTATTTTCGGATGAAGAAATTCTCTTCGCGGTTATGATGAGGAAAAAGCAAATGATGAGTATAACAGCAAGTATGAAATCGATCCAGATTTAGAAAAGGGAGACACTGTTGTAAATAGATGTTTTATATGTAGAGACACAAAAACATTTGAGAAGAACGTAATTTTAAAGGAGATAACTGGTACACACATCTTATCCAGTTTCAGATAAACTTTTGAAGAAAAAAAACTATTGCTGGAACAAAATAAGAGAAAATAAAAAAAGAAATTCCAAAATTTTTATTTTTAAAGAATAAAGAAGTTTACTCTTATATGTTTAGTTTGAAAAAGATACAGATTTTTAAAAAAATTAAAATCCAGTGAAAACATCGCACTCACTCAGGACGCGATTAAAGGAGTGTATAAGCAATGCACTGAATGTCCTTATAAAAAGAATAGAAAAACTAAATTTACGGGTGAAAAATGTAGTAAACATGTTGTACTTCCTACTTTTCTTCCTTTTTAACCTTTGTATACAAATTTTACGGTAAAAATACAATGTAAACAACCTTGGGTATGACACACCCTGCGCGAAAACTTTAGGTCGGTTTTTTTTCACGAGAGTGATGCCGGGTTAAAGATGAATTCAAAAATGTAGAATGTGTATCAAGATTCCAACGGGTTCGGAAGATTTGCTTAGCTGGATACTAAAGAACTTTCTAAATCAAAAACTGGAATCTTATTCTCCACAATTGTTTAAAAGACTTTCTTATGCGCATTGAAAGAAAATTTCCCCATGCACTTCAAAGAATATTCCCTCATGCATACCAACCCGTCAGTGAATTAGTTCGCCCATGCAAATATCCCTTTATTTATCCCCTTTCGAAATTCGCCGGCGTGTTTACAATCCATTCCATTCCGAAACGTAATCTCACTTCTGCAGTCCTGAGTGGGCACATTCATCTTTTCCCGATTCGCCAATAAATGCGCCAATCGAACCTAATCCGCCCGGTCAGTCCCCGTGTCCGGTCCGTCGCACAGGAATTCGAATTTAATAAACCCGCCTGGCTCCGACAACAATGCCAGTCCGGCGTGTTCGGGGGCCATTAAAGAGGCTATTACGCGAGCTTAATTGTTCGGGGCCCTTCTTAATTGCCAGTAATTAGAGGAGTATTAAAGGTTACGCTATTAACTCCGCCTCGGGTTTCCCGGATGATCCGGGAGAAATTCCGGATGACATTTGCTTTCCAGGAAGAGGTAAATCCTTGGGAGTATCGACAGTATTAGGATGTGGTGAGTTAAAAATAGAAAAGGGGTGGTCTTTGATTGTTTTCGGCGATTTTCGAAGTGGAAGGGAAAGATGTTATAATTGTTAAAAGGAGGAGGGGTTAAACTTTTCCACGAATATTACGCACAGAGGAATTATTCATTCACAATTAAGTGTACATTTTATTTGGCTCTTATGGATGGATTTCGTCTTACAATTGCTGTGATTTTCCAGCTGTTACATTTATCTTCACTTTAACTAAATTTTGCTCTTTACTGACATAAATACTACTACAAGGGTTTTGAGAAAAATCCGGTTTTATTTGGATATGTTTTTAAAATAAAAGAGGATTCTCTCTCTCTGTGTGCGTGTGTTATTCAATACTACTACTAATAATAATCACATGTATATGAAGAGAGAGGGGGGAAGAGAAAAAAGTGACTCACTCACACTTTTCACTATAACACAAAAACTATTAGACCTACGGATTTGAAGCTTAGCAGGCATTTTTTTTAAATAGAGAAAAGCTAGAAAGAGTTTTTTGGACACAGACTCCCAAGAAGAGTTGAGGGAATGTTGTAGACAAAAATTCCTGCATTTCAAGTCCCCACTAGACCTACAGACTTGAAATCTGGTTAGCATGTTTGTTTTGATGATTAGTGAACCTATAAAAACAGGTTTTTTGAAAATCAACTCCGAGAGACCTAAAATATAAAATATTATGATATTTTAAACTATTTGACCAGTAGACTTGGAACTTGGAAATAGTAATGTTACTTTTTTTTTGTAGAGATCCATCAGGATGCAGTTTTACGAAAATTGACTCGTATGAAAGCGGGGAGCTACGGCAGCAAACAAGACTAATATAGTTTTATTAAAAGATAAATGTACTTCCATTTTAGAAATTCAAGTTTTGTTCTTTTTTTTTTTAAATCAAGATGCGAGGGTCATGAAAATGTTTTTGAATATGACCGAGAGAATAATGTAAGGATTTATATATCGATAACTTAAAAACAATATATATTCGTACAACATACTGAAATATCTAGTGAAATGTATTGGTAATAAATAGTGTATATTATATAAATTGGTACGAGGTTATAGACATAGTGAGGGTGGAACAGGATGCATGGGATTCCCAGTATGACTCAACTTTGACCAAGTCTTGTGATCTCAGTCTTGTTGTTCTTCCTTTTTTGTACCTGTCATAATACTTTCCCATGGCGTTTCAGACCATGGGTTACTCTGAAAATCTGAATCGATCTGATGTCTTCTACAACTTTATAAAGTTTGTCCCAATAATTCTCGGACATCCTGCATATTTTTAGCTGGAACTTGAGCAGAAAACAAAAAAAATATTCTGCATATAAGATGGAAAATTATATTCTATAAAGTTACGCATTTAAGATATTGACCAGATTATATAGAGGTTGAATATACAAAATTATATGCATGAAAGTCAATAGAGGGATTCAAAAGTTTAGTATTGAACTGAAGATCCCCATAAATACATTTTATGAGGTATACGTCTTTAAAAAGATTTTTAAATGTTGTTTTTCCTCTCAAAACCTATTTACTATTCTTTGAAATTTAGTGAAAAGATATATACAACGTATGGAACTAGATTCTATTGCTGTGAAATAAAGGTACTGGAAAACGAACGCTGTACAATAGCAGAGTATTTAGCTCTTATTTTTGTAGATCTTCTGTTGTTCGATTTGTTCTAGAAAAGATTAAATAAACCAATATATAATGAATCCTGTAAACGAATTAAAATACGTAATAAAAACTCTTCCATGTTTAACAGAAGCGCAGTAACCCAATAGCTGAAATCAATACCTCCATGATAAAAGTTCTTTTTTTTAGAAAATCGATTATTTCGTCCTGTATCTTCTTGCTACTCTACAAATTCGTTCAAGAAATTTACAATGATTTAGATCCTGTTCAGATAAAATAGTATGTAAAATCGAACAATATTATGTATACTTAATTCCAGTTATTCTGTTTTGTTCTCTTTTTTTCTGAAATTTTCTTTTAAAGCGATTGAAAAAAATCTGTGTAAAATCAATGTAATAAATCAATATAAAATGATTAAATCAATGAATATTGAAATCACTAGCTCAATGTTACTGGAGGTGTTCAAATCTCGTTTGACCGATTTCTGATTGGATGGAAATTGAATTTTGTGCAGTGCACATTAAAAATATTGGTCTTCGATAACCTGATGTTGTGTTTTGTTTGATACTCTAACCTGCCAGTCAGCAGTCTTGACGTGTACGCATTACACGACAGAGACGAAAAAGAGTACCCATTCGGGCGGGAGAAGAGTTCTTTGTATAGTCTTCATAAGTAGGTAGTAACATGGGGGTCTACATAATTGTCACATGGCATGGTGGGGAAGTTATATGAGTGCGAGATATTTCTTTTAGAATGTCGTTCTCTTCGTTTGATCTTAAGGTTATCTGACTACTTTTTTTTGAAAAAATGGAGGCATGAGGATTTTTTTTTATAGATTTTTTTAGTATATTTTAAGAAAAATAAGCTAAAATTAAAAAGAGAAAAAGAAATTATTTTTTCTAAAATGGGAAAAAACTGGTAAAAATTTACACAAAAAACCTAAACACGGC
Source organism: Trichonephila clavata (assembly GCA_019973975.1). NCBI lineage: Eukaryota > Metazoa > Arthropoda > Arachnida > Araneae > Nephilidae > Trichonephila > Trichonephila clavata. Next base: position 165,054 of record BMAO01020480.1, read on the forward strand.
CCAATCTGTACCAAAAGCTTACGGACAAATTTTCAATTCTGATGTGCTGCTATGTTATTCATTTTTTAAATGTCCATCAAAATAAGAGATATTTTAATTTTTACAGAAACTAGAGAACTTTATTTTAGTTATTATATGAAATTTCTTAAGAAACATTGATCATATTTACATAAGAGACTGTAAATTTTGTAATAAAACAGCGATCGATAAATCTGAAGATTAAAACACTTCTACTATTAGACAGAACATACACAAAATATTTCAGTTAATTATTTTCAAAAACTTTTAGCAATCGTTGGCCCCGTTTGAGCATTTAAAAAGAACACATTTCGAGTGAAACGCGTTTTAAAGTATGACATCTTGCTTAAGGTATGACATCTTGCTTGTGTCAGTAGGGTAAACACCTTCGGGAAGTCGATTTTGAGTTTTTGATATTTCTAAAATCCCCAAATCAGGACCTTTCCAATGATGTACCGTACTTGCCATTTTACTAATTAAAAGTATGTTAAAATGATTTTTAAAAAATAATCAGCTGATTAGCCACGCCCCCTTTGACAGATAGAAATGTAAACATTGACCTCTTAAATCTGGGAAGCTTTTCCAAACCCACTCTCTGTTTTATTTATTCATACGCAATTAACTGTAGATTAACTGCAAGCGTAACCGTTAGGGTTGTTTACCTATTTTGGAGCGCATACACGTTTTTATCGTGTGTGTTTGGGTTTTTAAATTAAATATATAAAATTTCTAAAATTCAGAAATTTTGAATTTTCGAAGTTTTTGTTTCTTTATTGACTGGACGGAAAAAAATATTTTTAAAAATCATAAAGGTACGTTTTAAGAATACTCTCAATCATAGTAACAGTACTTCAAATACTAAACGAATAATGTAAATCCTCAAGCTGGACATACACATGACTCAAAGGAGACATGTGCAAAATAAAGTTTGATTAGAGTTTTTCTTCTTATTAAAGTAAGTATTAAAAATACTATCATGAATTAAAATATTCTTGCATTTGCTTTCAAGAATTAAGTCCATTGTAAAATGTGTAAAAGAGGTTTAGACATGCAAGTTTGAAAGGTAAGTTTGGGCTGGAAATTTGTCCTGAAATGTTGTGCTTGTCCATATGATGTAGAATTCTCTTTTTTAAATATTCATGAAGGAATGCAAATTGCCACAATAAATACCAGGTTAGTATATGCTGCGTGTTCCATTGGGAGATGTGCAGAAGCTGGGAGAATGTTTTGCAGCATAATGAATCTTCGGCAACCATCTACAAGGTTTTCTCCTTACGGTAAGCGAATCTCAAATGATGTAAAAGTTGTTTACGAGGAGTCCATTCAAAATGCTGCGAGGGAAGCTATTTGTGAAAATGAAGGTAATAATAATATTGTGGACATGGCAGAAACGCGGTTACACATCATCAAATGGTGCAGTTACTGTGACCAGCATTGATACAGGTAAGGTGATAGATGTCAATATTCTTTCGAAATATTGAATATGAAAAAAATGGGCACATAAAAACATTGTTTTTGACCTGTTGGTGAAAATTCATGGTGTGGATATAAACAGGCTGAAGAATTGGGTAAGTCTTACAAACATAAAAAGTCTTCCGGTTGCTGTTGTAGTAGCAATGAGTTCTATATTTAGATATCTTTCCCAGCTTGATTTGTTGAGATAATGTTTGTATCCAAAAACACAAAACCCGAATGAAAGTTTTCATAATGTCATTTTATCACGGGTTCCGAAAACAACATTTGTGCATATTGAAACACTTTCACTTGGTGTTTATAATGCTGTTTGTTCCTTTAATCATGGTAATGTATGCAAATTAACAAAAACTTCAGTAAATGGCAGTAGGACCTGGAGAATATTCGGTAAGTGCCATGAAAATTCTCGATAGAGAAAAATTAATGAAAGCAAGCATGCTTTTTCTGGATGATCAAAGAAAATTAGAAAAGAAAAAAGAAGAAGATAATATTAAGAAAAATAAGGTAAAAACCGGCTACAGTGCAAGATCTTTTTGATGAGGTAAAATTTTATATAAAAGCTACTGTTTTCTGAAAATTTTCTTTTCTAAACTGTGTGTTTTATCTTTTCTATAAATTTACTGTATGCATGAACTGGAAATTTTTATTTTATATTTCATATATATTCTTGTGTATACTGACGTGAAATTTTTGAAATATTCCTCAGACATTTAGCTAAAAAGCATATGTCGTAACACAGAAAAGGAAAATTTTTATTAAATTCCTTATTGTACTCTGCAAAAATTATTTTTTTAATCAGGCTGATCAATTTTTTAAAAAAAGATTTCACTTCTGTATAAAAATAAATGTTTATTTAATGCACACACAAATATATCTCAAAATGCGTTGCATGAAGCTTGTTATATACAAAAAAAATCATAAATTTCATGTTTAAAAACACAAAAATAGTTTACTTGTTGTTTTGGATACTATCTATGTAATATTTATATAATCTTTTTAATTTTTATATTTAAAGAAATTGTGTTTACATGTGAATATACAAAACACTAAAGAAATTTTTTGAAGTGCCATATAATCATGTATTACTGTCTTATATAGATTATATTTTTTAATTTGTGTCTTCTTTCTCTATAAATTAATTGTATGCATGAACTGGAAATATTTATTTTATATTTCATATATATTGTGTATACTGAAGTGAAATTTTTGAGATATTCCTCAGACATTTAGCTAAAAAGCAGATGTCGTAACATAGAAAAGGAAAATTTTTATAAAATTCATTATTCTTCTCTACAAAATTACATTTTTAAACATACTGATCAATTTTTTAAAAAAAAATTTCACTTCTGTATAAAGATAAATGTTTATTTAATGTACACACAAATTTTTAAGCTTTGTTTTCTAAAGTTTCTTAGTAAAAGGTACATAAATATATCCCAAAATGCAATGCCCTTTTTCGTTGCACTGAACTTGTTACATACAAAAAATACACAAATTTCATGTTTAAAAACATAAAATCAGTTTTCTTTTTGTTGTTTTGGATACCATTTATGTAATATTTTAAGAATCCCTTTAATTCTGATACTTTAAGAAATTGTGTTTACATGTAAATTTATAAAACACTAATGAAATTTTTCGAAATGTCGTATAATTATGTATTACCAAAGCCATATTTTCATGTATTGACACATTTTTACATGGTATTTATGATGCTTTTAGTCAACTTGGATGACAGTAATGTATCAGAACAGAAAATTCTTCAAAAATTGATGCATAATTTGAGAAAAATGATGCAAATGCTATAAAATATCTCGATAGATTAAAAGTAAAAAATGCTATACATGTATTTTCTGAGAAATCTAAGTAAAAGAAATAAGTAAAAAGTCTTAAAAGTTATTGAGAATAAGCTAATATTTAAAAAAATAGTGCAAATACAGATTGTAATTCATAGTTTTTTTGATGAAGTGACATTTTATAATAAAAATGCAATTATCTCAAAACGGTGTTTTTAAAAATGCGAGTACCATTTTCTCAGAACCTATTCAACGGAAGCACTTGGAATCTTCACTGAATATTACTGATATGTTAATATATATACTGAAGTGAACTTTTATTAATATACCGATAATATTTTTGTAAAAGTCAGTTATCGTGAAAAAAAATGACATTTTTCAAAAAATTCATAGTGATACATTACGATGAACGTTTTTGAAAAAACTAAACAATATATTTGAAAAAGCTCACTTCAGTTTAAATAAAAAAGTCTAATTAATATACAGAAAAAAAATTTAAGTCTATACATTTAATATTTTATGAGAAAAAGGCACATAAAAATGCTCAATTTAACATTAGCGGGATAGGGGGTACCGACTTACCTTAAAGTATAATAGCATCTGTTTTTACTGAAACACGTGTAGTTTTTGTTCTAGTGAACGGAAAATAATAAACGTGGTATTTTTATAAATATAATAAAATTGTCTATAAAGTAAAATCGTAAAAAGTTGTTAATTTTGGGCAAAATTCACGATTTTTGTGTAGTCGTAGTCCTTAACTCGAAAACATGAGACTCTTTGCGAATATTAAGTTGATGTTCCGACCAATGGGCCGATTTGTAACAAATAAAAGTCATGTCACACCATATGTAGTTATAATGATAGGTTTTTAAAATTTACTTTCATTGGAAAAGTATTGTTCCTTGGGATTGGGAGCTGTTAGTAATGTCATTTGTTATATAACTTTGGTATACACAATAATACTTCTCATTCACTCCTAACACAAAATTTAATAGTTTCTTTGTTTTCATGGAACTAAATGTACAAATAGTCTCGTAAAAAATTTGAAAACACTTCATTTTATATTACAGAAACCATGAATAGCACCTTGTTTTTAAGGAAGGGGGAGGTGATTTTTTTTATCCTACATTATTTTGATTCCTTCTTCAAAAACTAATGGGGGGGGGGGGAGTTTTATACCTCCTGTTTGAAAATTCAGCCAAGTGATTGACGTTTCTGAGTTTTGACAGAACACATGATATTCGAAAACCAGATTAGACGGTAAGGAACTCTTTCGTTTAATATTTGAACCAAGCCCATTTCTAAGGAATCTACTTTTTTTGGTTAAAATATTAACTGTCTGCATACTTTGTGCAGGTTAATGTTAGGCATACCAAATGCAGCAGTAGAAAACTAATGGTATGGTAGATATTACTTTATTATCTACTGTTAAAATATTATTTTCTATTAGTGAGAAGAAGCGGCATGTCGATTTAACACAACTAGTAACACTTGCTCATTGATGATTGATGAGTCGTTATATATATATATATATATATATATATATTAATATTATTTATAAATTTGAACGTTTTTATATTTATTTCGAACTTATACAAATCTACACTGTTGATCGTATCTCTCCTAAATTTTGCAAGGTGCTTCGATGATGTCTCAAAGGAGTCGTAAACATGTTTCCAGCAAAAAAATTTGAAATTTATTTTTAGTGATTTTCTTTCTAAATCCCCACCTTTTTTTTTTTTTTTTTTTTTGAAACTCTAGGTTCTAGAAACTTCTTGTGTGCCAACAAGTATAACACAAGGCTTACAAACGTAAGTCAATACTCAATCAATTGTAGTAGGAAGTTTTAAGTACAGGGATACAAGTGCAAATGGGAATCAAAAGGTAAAAGAAACAAAAATGGATGCAAATAGAATAAACACAGGACAAAATACAAGATTGCTCACGTGCAAAAACGGAGACATTCAGTAATTCAAATTATACAACGGTGAAGGTTTGGAAGCACATGTGCGATCAGAATAAGATTTTCAAAATACAAATGCATAAAAAGCATACATACACACAAATACTTAAGAATGTACACACAGACATATATATATATATACGTACTTGCAAATATACACATATACATACAAGTACAGCAAATGTTAACAAACACACAAAAAATAATAATAAGATAATAAAAAATTTTAATTTGCAATTTAATCAATACGAGAAAAAATGCTATTAATCTATGCACAAAACGATGTAAAAGAAGACTTGCTCTGAACAAAGGCAGAGAAAGGAGGAGGCCACGCTATGTTGTTCTTTTGTAGGCAATTAATTCATTAGAGTACGTTTTTCGGAAGAGAGAATTTAGCGCAAGCAAATATTAGATGCTTGACATCCTGGACTGTGTCACTGGAGCAAGAACACTGGCCAGTAGGTGACAAATTGAAGCGTTTCAAATAGGCTTTAAAGTTTCCATGCCCAGTTCGAAACTGGGTATGTTTAAAATTAGGATGAAAGTGTTTAGCCTTTAAACGACTCTGAATAGAAGGAATAAATTCCTTGGTGAAGAGAGCATTATTTCATATTTGATGTAATTTATTCCACTCAGGAATAATCCCCTTTAAGAGAGTTTGTGCATTTGACGTACGAAGTAGCCAATTACGGTGATATGCAGACAATAGTGGAATATTTTCTCACTCATGTTAAGAAAACGATCCCTGCATTTGACGACATCATCTGATTTAACAAAGAACGAGATCCGCGGAAATTGACTCTTAAGGGGAGTTTCATGGGGTTATAGATAAAAATTCCCGCTTTACAACAATTATATCTACAGACTAGAAATTTGGCAAGCGTGTTTCTTTTATTCAATAGAAATTCTTCGAGAACGTATTTTGAAGAAATAGATTCCAAAGGGTGAGATTACGAGTGCGTTTATAATATATTCCGTTTTGTTAATTTAAATTTTGTTCTTTTTAGAACTTGTGAAGTGGCTGTAAAAATAATTTTTGAATGCAATAGAAAACTTAATGCTAAGACTTAGATATCAATAATTGCGTGCGTGCGTGCGTGCGTGGCAGCCATACACAAAATATTTTATTGGTCACTCCCAAGATTCCATCTATTAATATGATTGGTCAACCAGAAGCTGTTAAAATCATACATATAATTTCCAGCAAAGGCTTTTTCTGTTTGGTCCGAATAAGCGGGTGATGCAAGATTTTTCTTATTAGGAGGGTAGTGAGTGAGTGAGTGAGTAAATGTTCACGCCGCATTGTTAATCTACACGAGGACTTTTGGTGACGGACCTCGAAATTTTGAGCCATGGTCAAGTGATGAAGGCGACACCTAAGCTGGCAGCCCCTCTTTTAACTACCACACCAACGGGAGGACGTTTGAGCTCTCCACAGATTTAGCGTGCATAACTCTCCGACACGGAGGGTCTTTAGTGGTACTGGGCTCGAACTCATGACACGCCAGACATGATCCGATACCTTGACCACATGGCTACCATGGCCACTTGTTTGGTGAGTAAAATTAAAACTAACCATCATGCAAAGTCCTGAGGGGATCAAGACCGTTATGGATAAAGATTCCTCGAAAGAAAATGAAAATAAATTATTTCGATTACATAGAGCCATATCATAAAATACCCAACGGCTGGATATGTATAAATATAAATTTTAATAATGAAACTGCATGACATTTTTAGTCAATTTTTCTACGATTTGTTAGACTGATAAATCATGCAGTTTGGCATTTTTATTATACAAAAATATATCATGATCTGTAATATTTGAGAAAACACTCGTATACGCTTCATTTATAAACGAAAATGGTCTTATTTTAAGCTTCCTTAAAATTAACCCGAATATCCCATTCATCAAAATGAACTTCATAACGTTGACTCGCTTCTACCACTGAAAGTCTTAAAACGGGAATTCCTCCCGCCTGAATGTTAGTTTAATCATAAATTTCGCCATCTTGAACGGAGATGACGCAAAATTGAATTTCCAGTCATTCGGAACTCCATTGCTGTTCCAGCAATTTCCTTTGCCTAAAGCTGCGGAAACGTTTTAATTAAGCGCATACTATTCAACTATGAATATTTATGTTCGATTTCGAGCGGAAGGATTAACATCGGGCAGAATCAAAACATCCCAGTGAAATTATTCCCAGAATATTTGCTTCCGAAGGAATGGCAACAGCGTTTCTCAGTCGAAGATTAAAATGGCGCATATATCGGAAGGATAGTGATACCCCCAAGGTTAACGGAGATCTTCCGTTCTATTAAGAGTGGAAAATTTCTGAATCCGATGTTTTGATTTATTGGTTGGCTGATTTGAATCAACATCAATCTGTAGCTATTGACTCGAGGGTTATTAGAGATGGGTCCTGCAATTTCTGACCCATGTTGGGGGATGAGGATGACACTTAAGTTGGCTCTTCATTCGCTTAATTTCCACATCATTTTATTGAGTTTCGAGGTCATGTTTTTTCTAATACATCTCTTGTATCTCACGCTACCTGCCTTCACACAGCTGGTTAAATGATTCTTTATTAACTGTGCATTGGAAAGCAACATTGATTATTGATGATGGAAATCGTAATTTTGAATCATGGTCAAGAGACGAGGACAACTCCAGATCTGAAAACCCCACATCGAAACGTCCACACCCCGCCAATGGGAGGGTTTTGAGCCACGATAGATTTAACATATATCCATACCTCTACATGAGAGATCTTCATTGGCACAAGGTTTTAAACCAGTGGTTTGACAACGCCAGCCACGAGTTCACAAACATTAGTACTCGGCTAACGCAGCAATATTTTCAGTTCTGTGTCTCCTGCTGCAAACTGATGAGAAAAAAATAAATAACTTGAAATACGTAAATCTCAACTAAACACAAAGAGCTCTAAATACTTATATAGTATGAACTATATATTTTCGAACGTGTTAAAAGTATAATTAGTTATTTAACCAATCTTTATTCATAAATATTTAAAGCAAAAATGCCATTATCTGAGAAACTTATAAATAAGAACGCGCGCGCGTGTGTGTGTGCGTATGTGTGGACGTTTCGAATTTTCCAGAGCTGTGATGTAATGATTGTTTTAGGAGTTAATGAAAATTGAGCTATCCTAATCGGATTGAAGGCTTACTATAACTGTTACAAATAATATTCAATAACTCAGTTCTTTATAGGGATTTGTTTATATGTATCTTAATGTATATAACATAGGAATTAATAAGCGCAAAGGACTCAATATGAGAAATTTCATACCACAAGGAAAAAGACAACATCCAATATGAAACAGATTCAAGTCAAGTCAAAATATATTAATCGAGAAAAAAATTACAAATTATAATTTCGTAAAAAAAATACAAATCGAAAACAAAAAATACATAGAAGGTTAAAAAAAGCAAAATATTTTTCAATTGCAATACATATTGTCCACACCAGGACACCTTCTTTGCTCCATCTGGTAAGCCTCTTGACTTCTCCCCCCCCCCTTCCTCCACCTAAAGAGTAAATGGGTATTTATTAATCTCGCACTCTAAAACAACGCAGGGAGTTTGGCAACAAACCTCGTAATTTAAAGCCTCAATCAAGTGACGAGGACGTCACCTGAGCGGGCACTCTTTTCCACGAGCTACGAACATCAGCCCCTCCACACAGTGGGTCTTCAGAGAGATCTGGACTTGAACTCAGAATTCGACAATAGCCGCCATGAGTTCGTAATCAAGCCACTAGGATACCGTGTCCAACCCCTGTCAAAACAGAGGGGTAGCCATTACAAGATTTCTTACGTCATTCTTTGTTGAGGAATAAAAATCGGCCATGTGGTCGTGGTAGCCAGTGGTCAAGGTATCGGATCGTGATTGGCGTGTCATGAGTTCGATCTTAGCACCACTAAAGACCCGCCGTGTAAGGGAACGTTGTACGTAAGAGAATGGCGAGAACTCAAACGTCCTCCCAAGCTCAGGTGTCGTCCTTGTCACTTGACCGTGGTTCAAAATGCCTAGGTCCGTCACCAAAAGCCTTAGTTTAGCTGAGCTGTGTGACGTTAATATTCATTCACTCACTCACTCTAAATTGTCCCCACCGACATGATTAATTAGAAACAGGAAACTTCACATTTTCTAAGTTACAAGGGTGTATTTAATTAATGACTAGACATGGGGTTCCCCTTACCCACACACATATTGTTTTAATATTGATATAAATCTAAATAACAGTACTGATAAAAAAATAATATTATTGCCATTAAATTCGAGATTCTGTGATGCGTGTCAATATGTGAATAAAGTGTGAAGGATCTATACTCGATTCTACTAATATCTTTTTTCCCTTTAATTCAAAATATTTATTTCATCTAACCTTCATCGAGAAACCAAACGCGATTTATGTAAATGAGGAATATTACATAAAATCGGTTTTCGCGAGTTGAAAGAGGGTGAAGTAAGAGGTCAAGTTAAGTGAATTAAAGTGAAGAAAGTGAGCTTTCGACACGTAGTTGTTGACAAGTTAAGCGAAGTTGATACGTTGGATGTGTGCAAGGAGAAGTGGTTAGTAAAGATCGGAAAGCAGTGAAAATAAACATTACAGAGCGTGGAGCCATCGTCATATGATCCAGCTAATGATAGTGCCTGAAGTTCTCCGTGAAGGAACCGAAGCAGGTATCGTAAAAAGGATTAAGTAAAAGCTGATTATTAGTGTGCGGCGAGTTGTAAATGAGCGTATTTAAGCAGCTGTATGTTCTGTAATATTATCCCCGCATTTGTATATCTCACCTCTGCACTCTACCATTGTTATATACCTTAATTAGAACTGTGTTGTGCTTGTTCATAATCAGTAATAAGAATTAATAAATCAAATTAGATTGGAATTCTGTCTGTAGATTATTTAGTTCCTCCTACACATCTAGACGGGTTTACAGATAGACAGGAGGGTTCGAATGTAAGGGGTAACTACAGGTTACCGTAAGTGCAACATTAATTCCTCTGAGTTAAGGGAAAACCCTTTGCGTGACATGCGCAGGTTAAGTTGTTCTATTACGATATAAGATACTTCGAAAATTTGAAACACTTTCTTGTTTTAAGTCATTATAAATCTAAATATAATATAGAATATATCATTCCATAAGCGTAATATTCGGATGCAGCTTCCCCTCGATATATAATTACGTTAATTTCTCGCATGTCCAAAACAACTCCACTTATCGTGCATCTAAACATAACTTGAACTGTAAACTAACTAACAAGGCATGTCGTTATTCTGTATTATGTCCACTAAATTACGTAGCTATATGTTCTGGTTTGCAGATGTTAAGTCATTTTGATTCTAAACTAAGATACCTGCTTAATTAATTACAGTGGTCGAATGAAAGCGCTCTAAATTTCAAATGTTGTTATGACGGTAAATGCACACAAATGAATATCGATATTTTTTACATCATAGAGGAGTATAATTATTAAGATCAAAGATCTGTAATTCGGGTTAGAGGTAATGAGTTGACCTGAATTCCAACGGTATGAAAAGTAATATTATTTAATACACCAAGAACAATCACTATAAAAAATTAAATCAATTCCTACTTGGGTCAACAAAAAAAATATTACTTTGGTTATTTTTTATTAAATAATTACAATTAATATAAATATGTATGTGCATATGACAGAATCACAGTATAAAGATACAAAACACCTTTTAAATTAACATTAAAAACTTTTTTTCAGTACATTAAATTTATAATTACATTTTTAATAGTTGATTTTTCTTAAGACCAGTGCACAAAAGGAATGCTGACGTTTAACTAGCATATGATTTTCCACACGTTAAGTTAAATCTTCATCCAAATTTATCAAAAGCTGTTTTATCCAATCGTGCTGCCCTCTAGAAGAAAAATATTGACTGAAATGTATCTCTTAAACAAAAATTAATTAGTTTAATTTAATTAATGAATTAATATTTGAGAAAATTGTATTAATATCAAGTGTCATCCACTACAAGTTTAAAAAAACTGTATTTGAAATTGAATGGATGAATAAAAAGTTTTTTATTCATGATTAAAAATTTGAACATATATTAATTAGAACATATGAATTAATAGTGTGGGCACTGATAGAGATATAATGGTAGTAAAATCTTTTCATATTTTATTGGATTTTAACAACAAAATTACGGCTCTAATTTCTAGTAAAAGAATTACACATTAGTATGACTATGCTAATGTTGAATATACTTTCTCCAAGAAAAAAATTATAAATTGCAATGCAAGGGTTGTATGAGAAAGGTTTTAAATAATTAAAATAGGATTTCCTTTAGTTGCAACTGTATTCAGGGAAATTTACATTATATTTATATATATATATATATATATATATTGGTATATATATGTAATGGCTTCTTCTAACTCTTTCCCCGTTCAATTATTTCCTAATCCTTTGGCACAAGACCGTTATAATCTTAATCTAATTGCTCGCGCGCATTTGCATCCAATCACGACTCCTGTTACAAAAGAGTCGTACGTCCTTCACCGCCACTATAAAAAGCTCGGAGCCATTGGTTGCTCTCTCTCTCTCTTTGTACGTTGTCTGTTTCGTCGACTATGTGTTCGCGTCGCTGCTAAGTGTTGCTTCTGCTTTGTGTGTGTGAAACTTCGTAAATTATTTTAATGTGATTGCCTTCGTTTATTGGTGATGTTCAATAAACGTAAAAAGAAATCTACAATGGAGCAGTATTCTTTCAAGACATAGCTATCCCTCGACCAAGTCTACCTGTAAAAACCAACACCAGCCACGATATAAAAATAGTCATATTTGCAAAATCGTCCTCATCGTTATATATATATATATATATACATATATACTAACTTTTTAATATTTTAACAAATATTATAATATTACCAATATAACTAATAATATTACCAATATAACTAATAATATTACCAATATAATTAATATTATTACCAATGTCTCTATGAAAATACATCATTTACTTTAAGTTCTACATTTCTTTCTAAATTATAAAATCAAAAAATCATTCAATATGTTTTATTATTTTTTTTTTTTTTGAAATTTAACTTGTTTTTTGTTTGTACAAAAGAAATTTTGTAATAGATGTTTCCTGATTGGTAGAATTCTGAAATTTTGTACACTAATCATAGAACATTCTTTCATATTATTTTCAGAGTTTACCTATCCATTAATCGATTAATTTTTAGAAATTTTATTTCTAAATATGAAATCTCCTATCTGATATCGAATTTTGTAAAATAAAACATGTTGATTGATAATGGATATTACAGTGGGCAAACTTTAGTGACGACAAACATCCTAGTATGGAACCACAAGTTTTTTTAACTGAATTTTCACACCACTCTTCTAATTTCCACTCCACACCTGCCTGAGAACTGTGACGCCTGATAAATTGGATGTGCATTACCATATTTTTTGGAAACACGAGATCTCAATCCTTTGCTTATTTTTTTACGAGTCCGCTATTGTACCAATCGGAAACATTCATGTCCTTACTAAACGCAAATAATTTGATGCCTTTACATTGAGTATTCCTTTACACACTACTATAATCCTAATTACTCAATATCCTTTATATACCTTTTTCATTTCAAATATTAACTTTCGCTAAATATCAATAGTAATAATGTAACAAATTAAACTTTTTTTTTGGAAGAGGGGAGAAAAAAATTGAGAGTTAAATGCGAAAAATTTTTGAAATTTTTTTTGGCACTTTTAAAAATAGTCGTCGGAGAATTTTTAATGTTTAATAACTCATTGGCACCTCTTAGCAATATTATTTTAAATAACTTCAAATATAGTTATAAAATTCAGAGTAGCTCGATGATAAATCTGTAAACTCATAGCTTATAAATCATAAAAACAGATTCTGAGTACACTCAAGACCAACGTCAACTGACCGTACACTGACGACGCGTCGTCGTTACATATCAATGGTCTTCAAACTATGTTCCACGGAGCCCTGGGGATCCACGGGTGACAATAAGAAAATCAAGAAGAAACTTATATATGCAAAATGGATTCACGTTGTCTATGAAGTTTATATTGTTTCTAGTATTATTGTAAAGATTCATTTAAACTGAATTATTCATTAAAACTGAAAATTTTATTTATATATAATAACTTTATTTTGCAACACTTTTTAAACTTTTAATATAATATAATAAAAGGGTATTAAAATGTTTTATCTTTGCATACATATACTCCCTACTAGATTATGAAAATTCTATTGTTTGCTATCTCGAGTTCCAAGAAATAATTTTTTATTAATTAGTTACTACAATGTTTTGCAAAACTAAATAGTTTTCTATTGGTAAATGCATCATTTTGCATTTGTGGGAAAGAACACCAATAATAAAAGAGATGTGACGGATCTATACGCGTCCTTCATCTAATCCTCTTGGGAAATCTTTGGGCTATCTAGTGAAATTAATCGCAACCAACCCCTTTCAAGAAGAAATCTTGATATGCAGATTAGGTTGGTTATATATTGTCTAGGGTTTCTAGCTAGTGAGATTGATAGACGGAGTTTTATGGAAATTTAAATATAGAGAATCTGTCGACGAGGATAGATAGCAACCAATCAGGTATTACTATATTTGATTGTGTGTTTTAGAGATTAGACAGTTGAAGATATTAAATTGACGATTGGTCACCATAGCTAAATTATAACTCAAATATTTAGAGTAGTGGATTGATCCCAAAAAAGAAGGATCAATATAACAGAAGTCTTCTCACAATTCACATCTCTCGTGATTTATTCACTTACTGCTCTTATTAGGAACATCTCTTCTAGTTTGAATTTGTAGTATTGTGTCTGTTGACATTGTGTGTGTTGAATAAATAGTTGAAAGGTATTATGGCGAGTCATCCTTCACTTCCTCCCACACATCTAGGCGGGTATGTGGGTAGACCACGACCCTCATAAAGAGGAAGCAAATTATTAACATATCAACAGAGATTCACCGTTAAAATCTAAATTTAAGCAATTTCAGGTTGCAGATTCATGCAAAATACATATTATTTCTCACACAACTACAAACATTTTAAAGCCATTCAGAACATTGTGTTAAAGTGAAACATATTTCTTAACGTGAGTGTCTACAATAACAAAGTAACAAAAATAAATAAAACTCATAATATAATGCGATTGTATTTAATCTTAATAGACTTAGATAGCTTGGGTGAAAAAAAGCAAACACGCCCAGCTATCAAGTATAATGCATGGATAGGTGACATTTGGATCACAAATTAATATCATTAATGAGTAAATTATACTAAGAAATTAGATTAGAATTTTTTAATAAGTGATATACTTTTTTAAAGTTGCCTTTACATAAAATACATATACCATGTTAATCTTCTGAACATGTATATGAAATGGGGTTCTACGAAAACACTTTCTTGTTCTAGGGGTTCCGTGAGTTGAAAATGTATGAAGACTACTGGTATATATACCAATTGAAACACTAACGCTCAAAATTTCTTGAAGATATTCAAGTTGACAGTACGATACGTTTATATGTATACACATTTTTTTCCCTTTCTTATTCACTCTTTTCTTTCCTTTTGCATAAGTAAATCCAGATTTTTGTAAGTTCTATTAATCTTGTATTTTCTAAAATCTTATATATGGTTTATTTTTTAATTTTTTTTTTTGCTTCACTTTTAGTGATGATTCATCTTTCTATAGTATAGAATTATAGCTATATGTATATAAAGAGAAAAGTTACACTCACACTCATTCACTCACTCACTTACTCATCACGATATCCAAGGAACTATTCAACCTAAAGACTTGAAATTTGGTAGGTATGTTCCTTTCATGGAATAGAGATCCGCTAAGTACGCAGGTCTTACAAAATTCAAAAACCACAAGGGGCATTATAAATAATTACTTCCATTTTAAACTACTTGACGCACATTCGGGAAATTTGGTAAGTAGATACCTTTCCGAGAGTAGAGATACGCTACAAAATGGGTTTTGTGAAATTTGCTCCCCAAGAGATGTTACAGGGGCTTAAGGGGTGCTAGTGATAATTATTTCCAATTTTAAACTAATAGAAGTACAGTCATAAAATTTGGTAAACAGATTCTTTTCATAGAGTAGAGATCCGCGACTAAATGGTTTTTACAAAAATAGACCCCAAGTTGTGTTGCGGGGGCTAAAAAAGGTGTTACAGATAATTATTTCAGTTTTTAGCTATTGGATGTACAGTGTTGCAATTTGATAAGCAGATTTCTTTCATTGAGTAGAGATCCGCTACAAAATGATTTTTAAGAAAATAAACCACTCCCAAGTAACTTTGCTGGGACAAAAGGGTAAACATTTCCATTTTTAAGCTATTAGACCTATCTGCTTGAAAACTGGTAGGCATGTTCCTATATTTAAATAGAGTTCCTCTTGTAAAGAATTACACGGAAATCGACCCTCAAAGGTGTTACGAGACGCCAAGGGGTGTTACAAAAATTTTCTATTCTTGAATTATTAGGCCCACATAGTTGAAATTTGTTAAATGTGTTTCTTTTCTTGAGTAGAGATCCGCTAAGAATGGATTTTACGGAAATCGACTCCTGAAAGGAGTAGGGGGTTACTGGGGTGTATTGACAAAAAACAAATTCGAGTTTTCGAACTACAAGGAGTATAATACTGGAAATCGGTTTGCATTTTTCTTTTGTAGAATTGAAATCAGCGAAGAATGGTTATTTTGGAGAACGACACTCAACGGGATTACAAGGGGGTATTGATAAAAAAATTCTGTTTTTGCTCTATTAGATTTAGATTTGAAATTAAGCACGCATGCCAATTTTATGGGGTAGAGATCCACTGAGAAAATTGATTTTGCGGAAATCCACTTGGTTATTGGGTTACGAGAGTGCAAAAAATTTTACTTCAATTTTAGAGATTATTAGAAAATATTAATAAGAGGTTCTGTCTTTTTTTATCAAGATGCGAGACTCACAGATATAAGTATATTGTTCAATACAATTGAATTCTTAATGCTAGGTCCTAGATATCAATAATTTATATATATATACAACATCATGAACTACCCAGTGAAGCGGGTGGACAACGGCTAGGATATAACTGAATTACAGTAATCACTATTTTTTCTTACCTAATATAGTGGAATGTGACCACTACCGAGTAACATTTTTATGGGCTCAAATATGTTTGATTAAGAAATTAAAAGTATTTAGAGAAAAATTTATGTTTTATTTTTAATTATACTACCATAAATTATTATTCGTAGCGAATTATTATATGTACTCTATGGAATGTTTTTTTTTTATCAGACACTTTTTTTTTAGTAAAAGAAACGTTACGTTTTTTTACAAGTAAAATATTAAAATAGTTATATTTTTCGTTCAATATTTTTCATAATAAATAGCAAAATCAAATACTTCCAATTCGAAGTATACTTTAGGTAAAATTCTGATCTCCGCTACCACACACGTTACACAGTTTCCGTAATATATTGCGTCATTTATCTCCGGGAATTCCTTCTTCTTGAATACCATGACAATTTCGCTTATAAACACATACCGCAGAGGAAAAATTGAGATTTTTATTTTAACTTTCGACAATGCTTTATTGAAACGAATGATATATGTTACCTACAAAAGATGTTTTATAAACAGTTTTCCACCAAGAATAAACAATCATGTTATATGATAAATATATACAAAATCAACTCAGCTAATGAGGATAGTAATTTCCATTTAAATCCACAATGGTCTGTCAGCGTTTTGGCAACTTTTCAATCACTTCTGAGAAGAACTGAGGCATGCGCAAGTCCAAATACTGATCGAGCTCATTTATGACCTCGTCATTTTGTGACGAATCTATACGTGTCATTTTTCTATTAATCCTCTTCGGGATACTTTGTGGTTAGAATTCATATTAATTCACAGCCTTTCAAGAAGAAACCATGATATTTAAATTAGTTTGGCTATATAAAGTCTAGGTTTTGTAGATGTAAGATAGAAGGAGCCGGGGAGCTGTTGCGGTGTTACGTAAGTGTAAATATTGGAATATTTCATTCACAAATATAGCGCGAGTCAAGGAAGTAATTGCTAAGAGATTAAATTATTAGATTGAGGATCTAGATGAAATTAGAATTAGTTACCGGTTCATTAACGCTTGTTCTCCTTATCTAATTCACGTAGTTGGGTTTACTTAGAGTTATATATTGAGATTAACTAACGCTTTATATATCACTCCTAGGGTTTCCTTTTGTGGTTTCACTTGTGATTGTTTAAGTGTGTTTGAAGATAAATAAATTAATTGTTATTATGGAAGTTGCTGGTGATGCTTTGCCCCCCCCACACACATTTAGCCAGGCAAGACGGAGAGAGAGGGGTGTTGATAAGGCCGATACCCCCACAATGAAGTTTTTACAAACAAATTACACTGTTACGTAGTTCCAACTTTCAGATTTATAATGCAAAAACCCATTCAGAAAAGGGTTAACTAGCACGGGAATAGCCGCTGTTAGAGCGGAAATAACTCCCCTTGGAGGAAAACTTTTTACCCAACCCGATATCGATAGATATATATACCTAGTGTTTAGATTCTTTGATGACGCAAAGTGAGTGTTTGTGAGGAGATATTGAAAATTTAATGGAAAAAGGGATATGTTTCTAATACATAATTAATGCTAGGATTTTTCGAATTTTACAAAAAAAAATATTTTTTATTTTTTTTGTTAAAAAATATTTTATTCATATTTTACTTTTCATAAAAATTAAAATAGTAGGCAATATCGTATATCATATCGCAAAAGCTTTGAATTTTGTTGCTCTTATATATATATATCTTGAAGTTCGCCTTTTATTTACAGTTTTTTTTTAAATATTTCCGTGCCATCGTAGAAAATTATACAACAAACTAAAAATTATAAGTTTAAAACATTAATTCATATTATTGGAAATATAAACCATAGGGGAACAGCAATAATATATTTTTTAAATTAATATTCTTTTATACGGTTATTGTTGCATTTATCAGTATATATACGTAGAATGGACTACGGAGTACCTGTTTCCAAG
Organism: Trichonephila clavata; assembly: GCA_019973975.1. Taxonomy (NCBI): domain Eukaryota; kingdom Metazoa; phylum Arthropoda; class Arachnida; order Araneae; family Nephilidae; genus Trichonephila; species Trichonephila clavata. The sequence continues at coordinate 183,423 of BMAO01020480.1, forward strand.
CGAACAACTTCACCCCTTTTCGTTGGGAATATGAGTTTAGCCTTGCTATAGCCGGGTACTGCGATAAAGTATTAAAAATTTTAAAGATTTTAAATTAGAAATATATAATTATGCATTTAGAAATAAAAATGTGCTCTGAATGAAACATAAAACTAGAGATAAAATTAAGTGCTTTAAGTAAGTTAATAATCAGGGGGTTTTCAAAAAATGAGATAAATGTGTCCAACATTTTGCGCATCGGGGTATGAGTGAGTGACTGAATGTTAACGTTGCACTGATTAGCAACACGAGGGCTTTTGGCGACGGTCCGCGTAATTTTGAACCATGGTCAAGTGACGCGGACGACACCTGAGCTGGCACCCCCTCTCCTAAGTACCACACCACACCAACGGGAGGTCGTTTGAGCTCTCGACAGATTCAACGTGCATCGTTCCCCTACACGGCGGAACTTTAGTGGTACTGGGATCGAACTCGTGGCACGCTAGCCATGATCCGACGCCTAGACTACTCGGCCACCGCTCCGCGCATCGGGGTATTTATCAGTATAAAGGAAAAGAATGAAGAAATCAATGAATTTTTTTTTACAGTTTTCCGGAATGATTTTATTGTGAAAATATTTTATTCGATTACTTTTCGGCTTTCAGTCAATTAGTATCAAATAAATCCATTACTAGATACAGAACAAGAATTAGTTTTTGGACATTTTCTAATCTTACATAAAGCGAAAGGTGGAAAAGCAACAGAAGGGGGGCGACATAGGTTTCAATTAAGCACTTATTTACATATAACAACAATAGATGGCAGCACGAGCGGCACAACTCAAAATTAAAATATAAATTTTGACTTTTCTAGTTTTCTTCATTCCTGAAAGATGACGCCACTAAGACTTTTCTGCAAGTTGTGTGAATCGATCTTAAAACTACATTTTTTCAAACTGCTTTTATTGGCATGAATAGTGACATTTTTGAAGTAAAAATAACAATTTAACTAACTATCGAACTGTTTTATGAAATACGCTGAAAGAAAAGTTACTAGCGTACATCAATACAAGTTTTGATGTTTTAAGGAGTTTTAACAGATTGAATAATTCATAATGAGATGGAATTACAAATAATAATAATATTAATAATAAATTTTAAAAGATTGTTACTTCATCCTAATAACTTGAACTATTACAATTATTCACTCGGATAACCTCAAATTTTTTAAATAATTAACTGCATTCCATCTAAAAAAAATTTTTTTAATTCAATCATTTATAGTTATAGAGATTTATTCCAAGTGTGAAACATTGAGAAAAACAAAAGGAATTTGATTGTAACTAATTTGTAAATACGTTATTAAGTAGTTTTACATGGAAAAAATGGACATGGCGTATAAAAATGGGGAAAATAAGTATATTTTCTTTTAGCTCATATATACGATACTGAGAGAGGACCAACTTAATCTATGAAATCAACACCAAACACAGTAAAATGTTATGATCCTTCTAAACAAAAATTCCTGATATTTTACAAAGTATTGCGTATTTTTGCAAAAAATAAATCTAAACTAAGCAATTCTAACAACACATATAAAACGAATCTTGATGATAATGCAATGTCTCACTCGTCCAAATAAGGAATCTTCCAGAACACATTTCCTCGGCAACGGTGGGAGAAATCGAATTACCTTCCATACAGTTTCAATCTTATTCCATCAAATTTCCACCCTTTTTTTTGTTTTGAAGTGAGTTCTATGGAGACATGTTCATTTCGGTAACATCGAAGAGACTAAACTAGTTGAGAACTTCATGAAATCGCTGGACCAGAACTTCTTGAAATTGATTTCACGACAGAAGAAATTTATCGATGATGACAACTACTTGAAAACATAGTCACAAGATTGTATTTCTTACGACAATGACCTTTTTGGTATGTTGTACAACTACTTTGTTAAAAAAATTCGGATAAACACATTTTCGGAACACATTTGCACTTAAAGCCTATACATACATGATTTTTTTTTAATTAATGGCAAAAGATATGATGTTTTCTTGTTTGATCTTGTGTGTGTGTATAGTGTGATTTCTTTCTTTAAGTTATCCATTTGCTGACAGTATATTTCTGAATTGAAATTTTCGTTAATCATTGAATGGCCCACCATATTTAGCAAGTAGTCTCTGTTTCAAATTAAAACACAATTTGCAAGTGTAACGGTTGTTTTTTAGGGCTTACAGTAGGCTTTTTCCTTACAATGTTTTTGTAGGTAATTCCCTATCCTGTACCAATTTTAATCTCGTTTTAGAAGGCTTCGTTTTTGTTCCGAGCAAGCAGATATGTGTACGCGACGATTCGATCTTCCTAATGTTTCGTTTACTTTACAAGGCACTAGTGGAGCACACAAGGATGGAGTGCAGGGAGTCCGGACCTCCCATCACCCTTAACTATTTTTCAATTGATTACATTGAATCAAAAGAGACATTATAGGACGGAGCTTTACTAAAACTGAGATGGGCACAGTAGATCGTGGTCTTTCATGGGCTGTTGCTTCACTAAGAGAGAGATGTCAATAATGGCAAAACAGTTATTTAGCAACATTGCAATATAATCTATGCCATCAAATTTATATGGAAAATAAATACACTCGCATTTGGCATTTAAGTTGCTACAAGTAGCACAGAATATCCAAAAATATAGATCATACCAGTACTTTTCCAAGGTTTTGAATCACATGTTAAGAGACTTTTAGAGGTATTACTAATAATGAATCCTCCATTTTCTATTTCTAAGTCTATAAGCAGGTCAGTAGATGATATGAATGTTTGCGGTGGTGTTCATCAAAGACCCATTCCCCGTCGGGAACGAGTGACGTCTCAACGGTCAAGCAGTTTCCCGTGGGAAAGTATCCCAGGGTGGACACCCCGACACGGATGTCCTAAGGGAAGTCAACATCTGACCTTCCTTGATCTAGCCGGCGCAGTTCCCACGCCAACCACTGGTTTCAAAGTACACCGCGCGAAGTGGGACTTTGGATCAATAGAAGAATGGTTTTACCGAATACGTCCAAACAGAAGTGACTATATATCACGTGTCACTTTCATGGGCGGGACGTATTCCACCTTTAAAGAGACTCTGGAATCGCGAGAAAGGACCGAGAGCGACACGAACACAGAGACATTACTCTAACTCCAACAGTCTTTCCAATTCTAACCAGCACCTGCGCCGCAGCATTATTCAAGCTCGTTTTATCACCGCCTTCATCCGGAGTACCAGCAGAGAACTCAACAGCGCTGCTTGGAATAGAACATTATCGTCCCGACATATACCGCCGCGGCACGTTGTTTTCCTGAACACTCCTAATACATTTAAATCATCGTTCCTTTGCTCACAGTGTGTATCAAGTTTATTATTCAATCGCTGACATAATGCTAAATTCAATTCATTATTTATTTACCCATAACAATAACTTATTACTAATAAAATCTTCTATTTCTCAAAACTTGAACATCGTTTATTGGTCCATCATATATAATTATTGAATTGTAACACATTCCCCATGATCCAGGCTTATTCCTTACAGGCTAGACCTGTAATCTCCAAAATTGGGGTACGTGTACCTTAAAAGGTACGCAGAGTGATACTCCAGAGTACGCGAAAGAACTAAGTTAATTTTGTGTGTGTGTGTAATGGGGTATTTTAATAAATGTTATCGTTTTAGGAATATGCGACCAAAAACTTTTTGAGAACTACATGAGTTCAAAAATCTTTCATAAAAGTAAAAAGATGTAGTATTGTTGCCTTCCCTATCCAACCTTGTGCAATTTCAAAGGTTCCGAGAGAATCCTGTGCAGAATAAAAAGGGCTTTTTTTTTTTATTTTTTGTCAAAAGTAGGACTCTTAAAAGTGCCCGCTACCAAGTTATCATATTATTGCTTGATCGCCTCAATCTCCCATGATTGCAAGAATACCATCAGGAGTTTGTGTCTGTTTTAAACCCTCGAAAGTCCTCATCTCATCTCAGAGAGGGTAATCCTGGGTGGTAAGAGTGATGTCTGGAGTATATACTCGTGATAGGGCCACCCAAGGCGTCACAGCCATCCCCTTATGCCCGGCAGGTCTATTAAAACAGTGTTTCTTAAGGTATCCGACTGCTTGCGACAACTTTAAAAAAAAAATGGAATATGGAGATTTTTTTGTTGGTTTTATATTTGTTTAGTACATTTTAAGAAAAATATGCGAAAATTAATAATAGAGAAAGAAATTATTATTGCTAAAATGGATAAAAATTGACAAAAAATAACATAAATGTGGCCCATTCTGTACCCAGAGTTTATGAACAGATTTTCAATTCTGATGAGTTGCTATGTTATTCATTTTTGAAATGTCCTTCAAGATAAGAGATATTTTAATTTTTACAAAAACTAGAGCACTTTATCTTAGTTGTTACATGAAATTGCTTAAAAAAACATTGATTATATCCACATAAAGAACTGTAAATTTGTAATAAAACAACATATAAATCTGAAGGTAAAACGCTTTTACTATTATACAGAACATACAGAAAAAATTTCAGTTCATTATTTTCAAAACTTTTTTTAAAATCGCAGTGAGCATTTTCAAAAAAACACATTTTGAGAAAAACGCGTTTTAAAGTAGGACATATCTTGCTTAGAGTAATGGCATCTGCTTTTACTAAAACACTTGTAGTTTTTGTTCTATTAAGCGGAAAATGATAAACTTGGTATTTTTATAAAGCTAATAAGATGGCCTAAAAATAAAATCAAAAACATTTGTGAAATTTTGGCAAAATTCACAATTTTAGGGCAGTCGGATACCTTAACTTTTTTATTGCCACTGACTGGTCAACGTTTGATAACTTTACAGCGGCCCACTGAGGAGGGACCTTTATTGTTTTATTTTAGATTGTTTTGATTAAATAATTTTAATTGATTTAAGCATGCCTTCAAAATAAAATACATTTAAACCAAAAAATGAAAACAAAGTAATTTAATACGCAATATAAAGGGATTTCCATAAAAAGTAGCACAGACGGAGAGAAATACAACACAGTAAATAAATATAAACAATTTAATGTTCCTTATGTGGCCCTGCACTATTTTATCCACGGATCAGTATCAAGGTTTAGAGACCACTTTGCTAAGGAACCAAACAAGTCTATCAAACCATGTGTATATTGATCTCCGAAAATTGTACTTCCTCTTAAAATTTATCATTCATTTTTTTTATCCATTTATTCATACAGTAGAACGTCGTTTATCCGAATCAATTGAGACCGGACACCGCTCGGATACGCGTTTGTTCGAATAACCGAAAACCGAATGCGATCCATGCAGTATATGAAACCGGACATTATACGAATATTGAAAATCATCCCATGCGGGAATCGTGCTGGAAGCAAAAGCAAAATAGGTGCAAAATGTTGCAATTTTACCTTGATTGTGGAAAATAATTACTTATTTTTCGCTGCACCATTTTACACCATCTTAAACCTTCGTTTTTTCAATGTAAGGTCTCGGATTCTCTTTAGCAGCAGTAGTTGAGAAGGACATATCTCTGATTGTTGTTCGTACCCCTCCATAGCTGTCTCTAACGCAGAAACGCGTCAGGATTTGCTGCTTCCATTGTTGTTGTCCTCGTCTTCATCCGTCTCATCGTCGACAGGGTCGGATTCATCTTGCACGGAAGTCACAATCTCGTCATCATTTAGCATTTGAAATCCAGTCTTTTGCATCGCATGTCATTCTGGTTTCTACATCAACAAAACTCAACAAAAGAGCACGTATACACCCCCTCACATGGAAACAAACTGATCTAACATTCCGCGCAGATGTTTACCAAATCACACAACTGAAATTCCCCAAATATCCCTCATCTTAGATTTTCCCGGCACTTTTGGCATCACATGGAACAACTGTTGAGCATTGCACTGTCCGAAAACGTATCCGGACTTTGATAAGGATTTTTGACGCTCCGGATAATAAACGTTTGGATAAACGATGTTCTACTGTGTATTCAATTATTTTTTTCATTTGTCATTATCAATTCAAACCCAAGTATATAGAACTACCACAGATTCGAAGTCCTCCACTATTTACACACATATAAAGACTCAACGTTTTTCATTTTTTTTTCAAAATAAAGGGAAAAAATATAGAAATTATTGACAGGATATTTATTATAAATAGGAGAGAGTCGAATAAAACTGAAGCAACTGCATGAAAAAGAAATTAAATATGTCGAATCAAATGCAAATTCATACAATTTCTTTTTAAGAAACCGACGAAACAGCATAATAAATTTCCTTCAATAATTATATTCATTTTGTTTCTGTTTAAATAAGTCAAGATCACATAACGATATTTTATAGTTCAGTACTAATTTAAAGTAAAACGTAAATACAGCCATCACACAAAAAAAGCGAAATTTTTTATGTGTAATATCTTTCCTCTCGGTTGCTGGATATTTGTAGGGGTGATTTCGTGAAAAGGGACGGAAATGTGTAACAGGAAGTCTGCAAAGCGCGTGCTATTTGATTTGACCAATCAGCGCACTTGGTGGTGTCTTTTCGCTACCCTCACATAGGGGTATACAACTCAAGCAGCCAGCCTTTTTTATATTATTAAATTTCGCATTTAAAAATGTTCGAATTCAAAGATTCGTTTCGTGTTTTCTTGACTCTAAATCCACTTCTCAAATACTAACAAATTTTATTAGACTTCCTCCAGGATAAATTTGCGATTCTTACGCTCAATTGGCTCAGGGCTCGTTGTGTATGAAAACTGAGGCTATATTTATATGTGTAAAGTATATTAATAATTATATTTACTGTTAAACGTCTGACAAAGTTCATCATTCTTAAAAAAATACGAGTAATATGGAATTATTCGAATAAATATTCAAGTGTGTATAATTTTCATACTTTGAGGTTCATTCCTGTCGTTGTCACAATAATATTTTTAATTGTGATTAAAAAAGTTTTCTCGATTAAAAAACTAATTAATTAAGTAAAGGGTATTTTTGATTTTCTCTAATATTTCTAATATTTAAACGTATACCAAGCTAATTAAATTTTCATCATTTTGTGACAATTATTTTTGATAAAAAATTACATTACTCCTTGTGTTAATTAAATTAAAATTTCATTAAAGGTAATTATTCGATAGAAAATTATTTCCAATCATACTCGATTCATTTTTTTCAGGATTTGAATTACTATTGCATTTTTACCACGATAACACGTCAGATGTTACACATCATATGCGATTACTGTAAGGCTCGTTTCTTTCTTTTTTTTCATACTAAAGCAAATAGACATAAGTGCAAATATGCTTTTGTAACGAAGTCTTTTGTAACGAATGCTTTTGGCACGAAGTCTTCATATCCACTGATCACTAAATATACACGAATTCCAACCTCATTTTCCATTTTTCTTTAAATATGTCTTAATTTTGTGAAACACTGAATAAGTTAATACCAAACAATTATTGTATAAAATTTTATTGATATATCTCACAAAAAAATGAGCCATCTCAGTTATATTTAACAGCAGAATAGGGTTAGTTGGGAAAACATGCTGAGTGAATACCCGAGTTTTCAAACCTACTAAAAAGGAACCCCAACAATTCTAAATAATAATAACTATCGATAAAGTTAGGATTAGATACACTTTGATCATAATTTTAAAAATTGCGTGTATTATTTAAATTAATCCTCTTCTTTTTTCACTCTAGAGGAAACCAATTACGAAAATATAGTGCTAAATCCGTGTTAGGCTTAGCATTTCAAATACACCCGCAAGTGGCTAGAAGAAAAGTCAAAACAGGAATCTTCAGAATGTTTTATGAATCCATTTTGACCACGAATATCATTTGCACTCACGTTTAGGTCATTTCTTTTCGTTCTTGAAAAGAAAACATGAGTGTAAATGCATTTAACCTTGACGGACAATCTTTAATTTACTTATATTTATGTAATTTACGGTAAGTAATGTTGGACACGAAATTTCTTTATGTACCTATCCAAATCTATGAATTGAAGTCACTCAGAAAGTACTCCCCCGCGCTGATATCTCTTTTTCAAATTCGAGTTATTTCTTATTTGCATTCAGCTAACCAGGTCAGTGATTCTAAATATAGGATACACTAACCTGTTAAAAGTTACTTGTTTTCTTTTAATTGCTTAGAAGTAAAGAGAAAGAAAAAATTTGAATTGCTTTTTTAGGGAACAGAATTTGGTAGTAGTGTTTTAGAGAATATTTTCTGAAGGCTAATTTTAATACCTATTTTTGAAATGAAAATTTATAATGCCCTTTCTGACTTTGTATTTGGAAATACAGTCGACTCACGCTAATTCAAACCTTCGATAATACAAACCTCTCGCTAATTCGAAGTATATGCTCAGCCTCTAGAAAAACTCTTGATATTTGGAACTAAAACAATACGTTTGGGTACACTCAATATTTCGAAGTAAAATCTGTGGCTGGCCAGACTACAACACGCGATAATTCGAAGTGATCTAATAAAACTCTGGACAATTCAAACACTCGCTATCATGCTGAGCCCTGTAACAAACAGGTTGGAGATTACATGTTTTGTGTTGCATTGTTTCTGCTTGTCTCCCCTGTAAAGTAGCCTCTTTGATGACGGAGTTGACTCCTATAACTCGGATAGAAGCTAAAGTGTCACTAACCAAACTACACAGCCTTTTCCTTCAAAATCATGTTGATGCTTACGTTTTTCAAGCTTCATTTATTCTAGAATAATCTATTGACAAAGTTAAATTGAATGCCATAAAACAAAAACGATAGCGGAATTTTTCGTCAAAAAAATTAATTCTGTACAGTATATATTCTTTTAATAGTTGTTTTTAATATATAAATGTATTATTCTAATCCAGGACTTTTAACTTCTGTATAATATTTATACCGATAATATGTACTTTTTAAATTTACTTTAAATAATTTTATACATATGTACAGTAGTTGCTTTATTACATAGTTTCAAATTTAAATGTGTTAGAAAAAATTTCTCTTCGTGTATTTTGGGAGCTTTTACATAACCTCTTGATAATTCGAAGTTTTTCATTGGTCCCTTCAACTTCGATTTATCGAGGGTCGACTGTATATAAAAACATGTGTTACAAAGGGATCCGATGTATGCATGTGTGTTCAAATTCAACCCAAGTTAGTGGGTCGCTTAAGAAACTGTGATAACGGTTGGTTCCTACTTACATCTGAACCCTCTTGTCTACCTGTAAACCCGGCTAGATGTGTTGGAGAGCATGCAAAATGCGGGACACACGTTGGGGATCAATATCTGAAAATGGTCATTTGCGTGAAAGCTTGATTCGGACATGTATAGTTTCTTCATTTTTGTTAAATTGGATAATTATTCACTCATTCAGTCAACTAAATGTACTCGAATAATATTTAGATATGAAAACACAAAAACCTATAATTTTTAATTATTATTATTTTAATACTCCTGAATAAAGTGTCTAAATAATTACCATCAGTTTTGACCCAACTTATTTTGATAGATTTACGTTAAACAGTAAAATGGAGCATTGCATTTTAAATACTGACCCATCCATAGTAGAACCATTCTTCAAGTGATTATGAAAAGCAACAGTCAGCTTCTTTTTAAAAATGAGCCAAATAAAAACAAAACAAGAGACAAAGTTATTTCTATCGCTTAATGGATGGTTTAATAGTTAAAACTGTCTGCGAGGGTTTTTGTTTGTTGGGTGATAAACGACTTTTTAACAGACAGTACAAAAACAGTAAGTGTAAGATCGTTGTAAATTAAGTTTCTAAGTGGGTATTAAACATGTTTAATTAGTTTTTTTTTCTCTTACAACACTTTCAGTTTATATACCTTCTTTGTTTTGTGAAATGAAATACTGCATTTATAAGATGGAATAACTAATATGAAATTAAATTAACCTTTTTTAAAATTGCTCTTTAATTTTTAAATCGTTTAACCAAATCATTTTCTCATTTTACTCTGGAAAAAAAGCTTTAAAGTTTGAATGTGTTTTATCTGTCTGTACACCCAAAGATAATTTTGTTTTAAAACGTTTTTTATGTCCCCCCCCCTTAATGATGAATATTCAATATTTGAAGAATTCGGGAAGAATGCTATCCAAAGTACGTGAATTACAATCATTTTATAATAGTAAACAAATGATGAACTTAATATTAAGATTTATGTACCTAAAATAAATAATGCACAACGAATTTTCATTATTCAGATTTTCAGCATTAACAAATTTTAAAATGAAAAAAGACAGACTTTTAAATGTAAACGACAAAATGAGAGTGACATCATCATTTTTGCGATATAAACGAAATTATCAAATATCATCAAGTTCAAATTTCCCATTAAATGTATTCTTGAAATTAATTTGTTAATAATTACTCAATAAACATTTTGTTGTTTTTGTCGTTCATATTATTTTATTTAACATCAAAAATTATTATTCTAAACTATTTTATACAGTGTATTACAGATGCGGAAAATTCTTTTAAACTTATTTTATTGTTGGTGAGCCCTCCGATTTTGAAACTGTTAAAAGTGTACCACAAAAATAAAGGTTGAGAATTACTGCTATATAGAGAAACCATTTTTCATAATCAAAAAAATGCAATTAATTTCTGAACCACCCAAAATATATATAATTAAAGCAAAAAATGATTTTTGAGTTTGGTACCATTTTTTAGGCAATTTTTAAGTTTTTCCTTGTAAATCAAGATTTCCTTTTATATGAGAGGCTTTAATGTTTTCTTTTTCTTTGACTTTTTATTGAAACTATCAAATAAATAATGATGATGTAGAAAACTAAAAAAGGCCACTTCACAAAAATCGATTAAAAAAAACAGATTTTTAAACTTTTGTTGAAAGAAAAAAAAACCACACAGAACTTCCTTCTGATTCGGTTGTAATTCAAATTTTTGCTTTAGCTAAATTAGAAATATTTTAGCAATTTAAGCTATGGAGCTTGTGACAAATACGCGGTTTCACTAATCCCTTCTTATATTTTTAAGGTAAATGTTTATTTCAACCAACCTTCATCGAGCAAGGGAATGTGATTATGTAAATAAGGTATATTATATAAATTCTGGTTTTGCGAGTTGGCAATAATTTGTTGACACGTTGTTAATGGCATGCTGAAGTTGATACGTTGGAGTGTGCAAGTAGGAGATATAACATAAAGTTTAATAATTAGTTGTTAATTGAAGAATAAAAAGGAGTGTAATCAGTTAAAGATTACAGAGCTTGGAGTGTACGACAGTGATCAAGCCGAAGAGAGCACCTGCAAGTTTCCAGTGTAGAATCCGATGCATAAGAAGTTCAGGTACTGTGCGTTTGATTAAGTAGAAGCTATATAGTTTAATTAGTGTGCGCCGTAGTTATGTTTGAGAGTATTTAAGCTGTCTTAGATTCAGTTGAGGGTCTGTAATAGTATCCCCGTGTTATAGAATCTCACCTCCACACTCTACTATAAATCATACACCTTAATTAGAATTGCATTGTGTCTAATTGATAAATAAGAACTAATAAATTAATTAGATGGAAAGCATGTATGTGGATTATTCTGTTTCTCCCACACATCTAGCCGGGTTTACAGGTACACAAGAGGGTACCGATGTAAGGGAGAACCAACTATTATCACAAGCTGGTATGCAATAGTTAGTAAGTTTTCACTTTAAATCTTTCATGAAGTTTTTCAAAATGTAAATTTTAACACGCTGACCACCTCGTTAGTATAAGCTTGCGAGTTCGATCCTGGCTGAAGTCGATAGATTTTTTGGATGTGAAAATCGTATGCAAGCGTGTCATACGATTATGCGGCATGTAAAAGATCCCTTGAGCATCTATTTCACTCTGGTTCTCTCGGTAAAATTAAATCATGACAATATTTAGCATCCGACGCAAGTTTGAATTAAAGTTAATTTAAAAGATAAAATTTGGTTGCGAGAGCCACTACTAAATGGCGCCACTACTGAAATGGTACACCTTGGGGGGACTTGTCGTGTCTGCAAAGACTTGTGTGTCAAAATGCAGCCCATTTGCAAAAAGAAAAAATTACACAAAAGGTGCATTGTTCATGAAACTTTCACGTATATTAATACTGCTACAGGAATTTTGGACTTCGTTTACTTTACTGAGGAAAGGGTATGTTGACCAGAAAGATTGTTTGTAGGTTAATATAAATGCATATATCGATGACCTTCATCGTCAAAGGTCGTAAAATTTGACAAAAAAATGGATGCATTTTGGAAAATCCTAAAGGGTCTAAGATAGTTATTTGGCACAAGTAAACTTTTAAGAAATCATAGAGTATTCTTCACATAACGTATTTACACTCATCGGGCAATGGAAACAAGCGAAGTTGGAGTTAAGCTTTTGACTGAGAATGCCCATTTTATTTACCTTCGTTTTGGTTTTGTTTATTATTTGTATTATATTTAAATATGTGCTAGTGTGTATTTATATGTGTGTTCAATGTTTCTCTAGTTAAAAGAGAAAATCTACTGTAATTACAAAGGAGTTATAGAATAAAATACTTTATGTAAGCGTTGTATAAGTTGTATTATATTGTGTCTCGCATCAAGTAATATCTTGCATCAGAAAAAGCATCGCTGTTATTTCAAATAGAAGTTCGTATCTAGAGGCAAAAAAGGCTCACTGAAAAATTACGTACAGAAGCTCGTAAGTAGAGTTACCTCTGTAATCGGATCCGGAAACCACACTTGTTGCTAAATTTTCACTACTTCCTCACCTTACCCTAAATGAAGAGCAGTGTCTTTTCTTAGGATGCTTAACAGTTCAACTCGGTTCCGACTCCGAGGAACTATTTCGGGACCGGATGCGATCTCTTGAAAGGGAGGGAAAGGGGCACTTTTTCCCTGCTCCATCAAAAGTGAAAAACGAACGGAAATGCTACAGATGGTTTTATTAAAACACGCTTTTCTTAGTCAAGGTTTAAAGATGTCTTCTTCAAGTGTCAAAGAGCCCTATCCAAATGGAGAGCTCCTTTTTGAGAAAAGTTAAAAAGAAAAAAAAAGCATATAAAGAAAATATATATATTTCTTACTTAGACACAGAAAATTTAAAAATTGTACAAAGAATTTACGTCCATTCTTCCTTGTGACCAGGCTAGAGGTGTGGGAGGAATTAAATGATCAGACGACATGATGAACTTCAATTATTTTATTTATCACTCTATTAAACTCAGACACAAACAACACTTAAATAATATAACCTTAGTCAGTAATAGAACGGGAGGGAGACGAGATAACGTTCGGGAGAATATATTCAATCATGCAACTCTCCTTTTAATATAACTTTATACAGAGCTTACGTATTTAATGACCGCACTATTTGTTTAACTTACTAAACATCGACTTGATTTAAGATCACAATACCTGAACTCTTGCAGTTTTCTATTCCTTTCGCGTTGACTTTAACACATCCCCAATAGTTAATCTAATCACTTTCTTAATGGTCCAGCTTCTGGCTTCTTACACTGTTTACGTATACGTTTCACTGCCGATTTATTCACTACCAATCTATTCCCAATTCACCAACTCCCAAACTCGCGAGTAAAGAATATGTATATTAATTTTAATTTACATATCACGCTTTCTTCCCTTCGGAGAAGGTTGGTTGAAAATGCTGGCCTAAAAGAGTTCCCCAGAGATTAATGGAAGGACGCGTGTAGATCCGTCACACCTGTTAAAAATTAGAGTTTAAGAGTGACATAATATGGATCCTATAATAGGCCAGAAAAGAAAAAGGAATTGACTCATATAAAAAATGAGTTTTATTATCAACAAAGTTGCTCTCCAATGGATCGTGAAATCAGAATCAAATACATCGAATTTTTGAATTTTTATTTATCGCCATAAGACTTCAGAATTTAGTGGTTCCTATTCTTTAATATTGTGTACAAATTTAATCTTAAAATAGTCGAATGTGGATGAAGAAGATAAGCTACATTTATTATTATTTTAACCGTAGCGTGATGTATCTCTGTGTACTAGAAAATTCGTATGGTTCAAAGAATACGCTCTAGCCAAGAGCAACAACTCTTGCTTAAGCATTATCAAGTTAACTATTCCAAAACTTTATCAATTTAATTAAATGAATGGCATATTAAATAGTTCCAATGCTATTAATTCGGAGCATCACCAATTAAACTAATCTTGTACATTATCAATTGAATGCATTGTTAGTTCAGTTAGACAAATCTCGAAATTTCGAGCCTCGAGCAGGGAACTAGAATGACATCAAAATTTGCCTCCTCAGGGCCGTTTTTAGCCTCACTGGCGCCCTAGGCACTTTAAATTGCTACGCTCCCGCCCCCACAATTTTCAAAGAACATCCCCCCTCCCTTCAGTTCTTACCTTGACAATTTTTGATCGGAAGAGATTTTCCCTTTACACATTTTTTTTTTTGCTCTTTGGAGAGTAACCACCACCTATGGAACCTCCATGTCCTGGACTGGCAACCGCAAGGAAAGCGTAATGGCGTGTGTTTGCCACTCTTGCTCATTTCTCACCTTATGACATCATACCCCGTTTTATAAATTAATGAAATCGTTTGCAATTACAATATAAAGTACACGTTATTGTATGAAATGTTTTCAACTTTTTTTCTTCTCGACTTTTTCTTTGCCTATCGTTTTACTATATTTTAATTTTATATATCCTTATTTTTTGTTAAATCACTGTAATTGTATTTGCACAACAAAGGTTTTCTCCGAGTTTTGATCATTGCAAAATCGTTAATGACATCATTGTAATCAAAATACATTGTAATATTTTGAATACATGGCAACATTAAACTGTTAAACATTTCTTTTTCCATAGATCTCATTTCAGTCTTTACTCTCTTAGGGACAGAAATGCTTATCTATCGATTCATTTGGTGGAGGTACGTTCGCTGTAACTTCAATTATTTTCTCTTTTTTCGGTTTCCAATTTTTTGCGCCCCCAAATCTGTTACGCCCTAGGCATATGCCTAGCATGCCTAAGCGGAAGAGCGGGCATGCGCCTCCTACTATGCAAACTTCCGCAACAACATCACATGAGGACTTTAAGCCTCGGCCAATTAAACATGTTTCAGGCCTCTGCACGCAGAGTCTTCAGTGGCATTCAGACTCACGATTAAACAGAAACAACGCTGGTAACGAGTTAGCAACTCTAACTACAGGGATACCAGTGGCGTAACGTACACCCCCACCACCCCCGCATTGTGGAGGGTCCAGGGTTCTAGGGAGCCCAAAGTCTGACTGCCCTTTGTAAAATCCAACTTAGGGGCCTAAAACCTGACTTTGCAGGGTTGCAAATGTTCTCTATTTCGCCACTGTTGGCTACCAATACACTGAACAACTATAAATGAGAAATAATTGCACATAGAAGCATTTAAATTAATATTATTTTTACTGTTTATTACAAGATCGAAGAAAACGCACCAATAAGAAAGGTACATGACTGTAAAATTTAAGCTTTTGTGAAGACAGGGAATTCAAAATTCAATAAATTATTTTTTAAATAAAAAGAAACTTTTAGCAATATAATTATTTTTAAATTAACTGATATTTTAAATTAGCATGCGTGGTTTGTATTTCAAGCGTGTATTCCTTTATAACATATAACTTGGAAAATCATTCAAAACTCTATCAATTTTATTTTAAAAATCTCAATTTTTCGTGCATATTTAAATAATACCTAGTAATTTTTTTTTGAAATCCAAAATGCTTTTGTTAAATTTTTTCTCATTTCAAAAGATAAAATAAAAAATTTGAAATCTGAACTTTTAAAATGAATAGACAGAAAAAAAGAGAAAATAATTTTTTTTAATTCGGTATTCTTTGTGTCAATGGACACTTCAGATATATATATATATATATATATATTCCTCTTCACGAAATTCTCAAACAAATTAAAATAATCCGCACACACAAATCTCACGTGAGACTTATTTATCATACAACAAGCAACATCCTACAAGAGTTTCTTGACTTTGAAATCACACAAATCATTTTGAGTAGAAGAGAATGTGTCAAAAAATTTAACTTGAGAAAAATGAAAAATGCTTAAGAAAAATTTTATTTTCCTTCCATGTTCCTTTATCTGAGACCGCTTTCACGTGACTGAAAAGTCGAGTGGAGTTTTTTTTTTTTTTATTTTATTTATAAAGTATTGCATTGATCGAATATTCAATTATAAAATTTCTTTTCCGAACAAATCTTTTTTCATGAGAACCTTTTTGCTATTTTCTGATTCTGTGGCCTTTAATTTCATCAAAATTCAAAAAAAGAATAAATTAATTCACATTCAGAATATTCCAGAAAACGACAAAACTTGAATGCAAAAAAGGAAGGATAAAATCTTTCTTGGAGGATTTCTTATTTCCAAAAAAAAAAGGTTTAATCTTTGAAATATATCTTATAGTAGCCTTTAAATTTGAATTAAGATATTCCCTCAGACAGCAGCAGGCGGTTCCAGTCGGAAGACGGTAAAAACATAGAAAAAAGGCCCCATATCCCTACAAAATTCAACTCTTCCAAATAAAACAAAACTACTTACTTCTTTATGTAATTAATTCAATTAAGAACGATTTATTTATGTTTAAATTTCATTTCGAACGTTCTGAAAAATAGCTACAATTTGTTTTTTGCAACATTTATTTCAATATCATTTATCTAAATTATATAACAAATTGTTTAATTCTTTTTAAAAAGTGTATGTGACACTACTACGAGTAGTTACTTTTGCAACCCCCAGATAGATTATCTAACAAAATCAAAAGCATTGTAAAATATTTAGAACTTATCATTAATCGAGGACCATATACCTCCTGAGGAATCCTACCTATTGTGTGAATTGGAAAATCACCAATTATCAAATTAAAAGGATATTATGAACAACCGTGGCATCAAACATTGAGAAAACACAAAAAGGTTCTCTTACCTTTGGTTTTGCATAAATTTCTTGTATTTTAGTATCAGTTTGCAGCTCTTATAATATACCATATTATTCCGTACAGGAACTTTGTCTCTAAGATACTCAATGTCCATCATACATTCTTATAATCAAACCACATAACCGAATGTATTCCAAAAAGAATTTATTAATCTCTCTAAACACATGAGGTCTATAGTCTTCGTCTTAATCAACTTTATGGACGAAAAACACTATTATTTATAAACTTACAAAGCAATAGCCTTTTTATTATAAAACATTGTTGACAATTTTTATAGTGTGTTCCAAAAATAACTGTACGTGATTTGTAAGCATCATACAAACTTGTATGATATTTAAGAACAAAATGTTTGACATTATTTGTTTCAGAAATTTAATATTTTTGTCATGAAAAAGACCCGCAGCATAATTATACATTTGACCATACGTTTTTTTCCAGTTTCTCTCTACAAAAAAGCATAACACCATGTTTTACATAATTATTGATTGCCCTAGGGTAATTCAGTAATTTTTTATTTCCAATCCTACAGCAACACTGGAGCTTTGTGACGGATCTATACGGTTTCTTCCGCAACCCCTTGGGGATTCCTTTTGTGCCATCATTTGTTCAACCAACTTTCTCCGAGGAATAAAAGCGTGATTATGCAAATTAAATTAAATATATATATTCTGTATTCGCGAGTTTAAGAGTTAGTGAAGTGAGAATTGAAGGTTAGTGAAGTGAGAATTGAAGGTTAGTGAAGTGAGGATAGCTTGGATGGGGAGTGAATAGCTGAGAAGATAGCAAACCGACAGTAGTAAGTATACATAAACAGCGTACGACGCGAGAAGTTGGAAGTTCGGAAAGTGCTTAGTTCCATTATTGAAGTGTTTAAGGTCACGTCTAAAGGATTGCAAGAGTTCAGGTACTGTGACCTTGTTTCAAGTAGAAGCTAGAGAGTTAAATTGTTAGCACGCTTCTAAAATAAAAACAAGCTTTATATATGTTATCGTAAGGATAGATTTTCATGTTCGCATATATTATTCCCACGCTATCTTGTCTCACCTTCGTCCTCTGGCTGATCAAATTTATCTTAATTAGTGTGTTACTTGTGTCAGTATTGAATATAAAGATAAACAAATAATTGAAGTTCATCATGTCGTCTGATCATTTAGTTTCTGCCACACCTCTAGCCGGGTCACAGGGAATAAGGAATGTAAATTCCTTATAGCTGTTGGCGACGGATCTCGTAATTTTGAGTCATTGCCAAGTGACAACCATCAGAGACCTGAGCTAGTAGCCACCTCTACAAATTTCAACACAACGCTTACGTAATGACTTCGAGCCTCGACAGATTTTACGCCATCAGCCTCAATATACGGTGGATCTATAGTGGTTTCAGGAGTCAATCCTACGATCAGACAGGAAACAAAACCGGCCATGAACATGGCCTTGACAATTCGGTCACTGCGGCCACTTGTTTGTCTTTGGGTTTCTCTTGATTTTAATTTACTTCTCACGCTGAAGAAACATGAGTGTCATTGGAAATGGATCTCATGAGTTTGAACCAAGGTCAAGTGAAGAGTGCAATACCTAAAATGGCACCCTCCTCTCCAAACTTCCACACCATTCCGACGGGCAGGCTTTGAACCAGAATAAATTTAAAGCCTTAGGCCACCTTAGAGGTTCCGAAAAATTGATTTTTTTATTTTAAATGGTCCCACGGGATCTCAAAAATTATGTCCCAAAAGAATCTCTCTGGGCGGGAAAAATCTCTCTAATTACTCGGTTTTTTAGTACAAGGACATCTGGTCCGCAGCGAGTTCCTTTTGTGAGTGCTAGAGAGAAGGTACGTTATGGGACTAGAGTAGGTATAGGGTAGATGCTATTGAAAAAATTTACTTCCTGACTAGGCAAGATAAGTTTAGACTTGTCGAATGTCTGTTTCAGTCAGTCAGGCACAGGCAAGCATTTGAGAAGGACGCTGGTCGACAAACACTCGTTTTTCGCAATACTTCTGTGTCTCGGTTTGTGTGTTCAATGACGGCTTTTATTCAATTTTGGACATATTGAAGGCAATGAACTTGGAAATCGGCCCAACAGCTACAAGTGTGCCTGGAGATCGACAAACAGCGCATATAGCTTGCAGAGAGATCGCTATCTGACTCGGTAAAAGAGGCAAAAATTGTTTCAAGATAAAGCAGAAAAGAAATTCAAGAGCAGAACAATAATCTGGAAGTCCAATTGTATGGTGCAAGCATCGCAGATTAAAGGCATTTTGCAAAATTATTCATAATTTTCTACTACTCAAAACATCAAACGCGTTTATCTGAAAACTGCATTCTTGAAGTTGGCCGGACTCATTACTGTTCAACCGATTCACTTGAAATTTTGAATGTATCATGTGAAAAAGACATTGTCTATGGAGTGAGTGGATATTAACGTCACACTGATTAGCAACAAGAGGGCTTTTGGTGACGGTCCGCGTAATTTTGAACCATGGTCAAGTGACGCGGACGACACCTGAGCTGGCACCCCCTCTCCTAACTACCACACCACACCAACGGGAGGACGTTTGAGCTCTAGACATATTTAACGTGCATCGTTCCCCTACACAGCGGACCTTTAGTGGTACTGGGATCGAACTCATGACACGCTAGCCATGATCCGATGCCTAGACCACTTGGCCACCGCGGCCACACATCGTCTATAGAAGTACATATGATTTTTTATTGCATAGTTTATTTGTTACTAACAATTGTCTGGCGATTTTTTATGTAAATATATCACTTTCCGCTTTAGAAAGGCGCCATTTGATCAAAAAACTTCCATCAACTTCATCTCAAAACTTCTACGTACTTCTATAGCAGTTATTATATATAATCGAAAAAAATTCATTGGCTCATTATGCTTAAATAATTACAGGAGCTATTAGACCGGCCTTGGACCCTGAAAAAACTGAGACGTCATCACGAAAACACTGCACAAACACCATTAATTAATTAATTAAAAAAATTAATCGCTTCATAAAAATATTTTAAACAGTCATTGGTATGTATGATAACACCCCGTTTTTGTAATCTCGATTTATTTTGTAGTATTTCTGAAAAAAAAAATTCCCAAAGTCTATTCCTTTTTTACCTCTAGAGGGGCCTAAGGCCTTAAAGCATCTCAGCCTATCTACAAGTTGTTTTTTCAGTGGTACAAGGATTCAAACTTGCGACTCGACAATACCTATCACAAGTTCCCCACAATGTTCACTCGGCTACAGTTGCCTGATTATCTTCGGTTTATAGTCACTAAATTTTATAGCATTTTAAAGATTTAACGAATTGACCTGTATCTCTTGAATATTTATTATTACTACTGCTTTACATAAAGCTGATAATAAATAAAATTGTCTACTGAAGAAATGCATAAGGAATATTTTATTTTTCATACAACATTATTAATATGTTTCTATAAAAAGAAAAAAAATCGTTTGAAAAAGAAATTTTTCACATTTTTATTTAATTATTTTTTTATAATAACAAAGAAAAGGACAGACTACAGTTTCGTAAAAATAATTGAGCAATTTTCAAATAAATTTTTATATTTGTTGGGATATGTTTTCTATCAGTATTGCATATTTTTAGAGGAAACTTATCTAGTGCCTTAGGTTATCTGACTACCTTAAAAAATTATGTAATTTTCTTAAAAATGGCAAATTTATGATTTTATTTTATAGGCCATTTTATTAGCTTTATAAAAATACCAAGTTTATAATTTTCCGTTCACTAGAATCAAACTACAAGTGTTTTAGTAAAAACAGATGCCACTACTTTAGGCAAGATATCTACTTTAAAACGCGTTATGCACGAAATGTGCGTTTTTTATATGCTTAAACATTGAGAGTGATTGCTCAAAAAGTTTTGAAAATAATTAACTGAAATTTTTTGAGTATGTCCTGTGTAACAGTAGAAATGTTTTAAACTTCAGGTTTATCAGTGTTTTAAATTACAAAATTTACAATCCATTATGGGAATATAATCACAACTTTTTAAAGTAATTTCATGTAATAACTCGGATAAAAAGTGTTCTAAGTTTTAGTAAAAATTAAAATCTCTTTTCGTGAAGATCATTTTAAAAATGAATAGCAAAGCAATACATCAAAATTGAAAAATTGAAAATTTGTTCATAAAATTTTTGTACAAAATGGGTTTTATTTATGTAATTTTTTGTAAATTTTGACCAGTTTTTCTCCTATTTTAGTAATAATAATTTCTTTTTTTCCCTTCCCAATTTTAGCGTATTTTTCTTAAAATGTGTACTAAATAAATCTAAAAACCAAAAAAAAATCCCCATATCTCCATTTTTTAAAAAAAATGTCGCAAGTAGCCGGATACCTCAGCACATCGAACTCAAATAATGTGGTGTGAAATATAATGAGGGGAAAAATGTCTCTATATTTCGCGCACCTAATGAAAAAAAAATAAACGAATTCTGAAATTATAATTTGATATCTATTCTAAACATCTTTCTTTTGATTGTAACTATTATTCTTTCCTAGAGTTTTTTTTTTATTTGGCCATTTAAAGGGAAGAAATGTATATATTGTCTAGAAGATGTCAAAACATAAGAAACTGAAAAAAAATATAACATTGCATTCAAAAACACTCACGGATACCTTTAGATAAAACGTTATTCTAAATAAATATATGTTGAGATTCGAGAAATTAAAGGATTCTGTAGCACCACTATCCGATATAATATACTTGAAAAAACAATTTTTCAAAAACACTTAAAACATAGTTATGTATTATTTAGAATTTATCTCTTGGTCTCTTATGGCCATTATGAGGGCAAGAAATATATATATATATATTGTGTAAAAGATGTAAAAACGTAAGAGATTGAAAAAAAATATAACAATGGATTCAAAAACATTCACGGATACCTTTAGATAAATTGTTATTCTAAATAAATAAATTTCGACATTTGAGAAATTAACGGTTTCCGTAGCACCACTACCCAATATAATATACCTGAAAAAACAATTTTTCCAAAACATTTAAAACACTGTCACGTATTATTTAGAATTTATCTCCAGATATCTAATTTCACTTTATATAATGCACACTATTATAGTTTTCATACACATCCTGTATGAAATAATAATAAGCATCAAAGCTGCGTTACACTAAAATGAAAGTATTTATGTGCTTATTAAAAAGCACAGCAAAATAAATATTTTTGTTAGAGATGAAAAAAGAAACAAATGGTTTCTGAAAATTTCATCCCAGCGAAGAAAACATAATTTAAAAAATACAAAAGAAAACGAAGAACAAAATTTTAAAAGTAAGAGAAGTTTCAAGACGAAAGTGAAGCTGTGATATAAAATAATATCTGAAACAAAAGTTGATGAATATTATATGGATGTTATATCCGGCATTAGATCATTTTCTTAAAAAGTCAATTCATTTTAAGGTATCCGACTGGTTGCGACAACTTTTTTTTTTTTTAAAAATGGAGACATGTGGATTTTTTTGTTGTTTTTAGGTTTTTTTAGTACATTTTTTAAAAAAATATGCTAAAATTAAAAGAAAAAAATTATTATAACTATAATCGGAGAAAATGGGTAAACAGTGACAAGAAATAACATAAACATGGCCCATTGTGTACCAAAGGTTCATGAACAAATTTCGATTTTTCAATTCTGATATGTTGTTATATGTTATTCATTGTTGAAATGACCTTCAGGTTTAGAGATATTTTAATTTTTACAAAACCTAGAGCACTTTATCTCAGTTATTGTATGAAATTTCTTAAAAAAACAGTGAGATTATATTCACATAAGGGACTGTAAATTTTGTAATAAAAAACTGATTGATAAATCTGATGGTTAAAACACTTCTACTGGTATGCAGAACACGCAAAAAAATTTCTGTTAATAAATTTTCAAAACTATTTTAGCAATCTCTAGTATCGTTTGATTATTTAAAAAAAAAGATCCCATTTCGATTGAAACGCGTTTTAAAGTATGACATCTTGTTTAAAGTAATGACATCTGCTTTTACTAAAACACGTAGTTTTTGTTCTAGTGAACGGAAAACGATAAATTTGGTATTTTTATAAAGCTAATAAAATACACTCACTTCCAAAAGTTAAGCACGGAGAGGAAAATGCTAATTTCCGGAAGCCAATCAGAATTGAAGAGGATGCAATTCGCTGCAGAGGTAGATGGAAGTATGCAAATATGTTAGGTAACAGCCAATCGTGCTTTCATGTCAAGAAATATGCAAAAAGGGACAGTCTTATAAGAAGCCAGCTTTATGAAGAGTTACAGAAGTTGATTGTAAGTGCTGATAGAAGTTGTTTAAAACTTTCGTACAATTTGTTTTCAAGACATACGTATTTCTTTGACTTCCAGAAAACGAATGGAAGATTCTTAGCACTAGCGTGCTGTGGGGCGCATTGAAGCAGGACAGTCGATCACAGATGTTGTTCTTTTCCTTCGGCGTTTACCATTCTGTAATTTCACGTTTATGGAAACAATTCCAAACCACACAGACAGTTGTCCAAAGGCCTGTAGGTGGTCGTCCAAGAGTTACAACCTCAGTGGAAGATCGATATATTGCTATTGTAGCCAAGCGGAATCGCAGAGCGACATCCACACGTGTGACATCTATGGTTATAGCGTTCATTGGTAAGCTACTGCATCTACTGTTCGCCGAAGATTACATATGAATTGACTGTATGCCCGGGTACCTCGAGTTTGTGTTCCTCTATCCATCCAATCAAGAAGGGTACGATTTAAGTGGTGCCGGAAATATGGCAATTGGACTGTGTCTGACTGGGGCAATGTCATGTTTACTGATGAGTCAAGATTTGCTCTGGAGCCAGATGACAAGCGTATAAAGATATGGCGTAAACAAGGAACACGCAATCAGCCCCAAAACATCACCGAACATCACGCATTCCGAGGCGGAAGTATTATGGTGTGGGCAGGGATTTCATTAGGATACCGCACCGACCTGCAGATCTTTAAACGGGGTTCTGTGACGGCTGTCCGGTATCGAGATGAAGTCCTAGAACCCATTGTGAGATTGTACACTGCAGCAGTTGGCCCTACTTTTGTTTTAATGGACGATAACGCACGTCCCCATAGAGCTGACATCGTCGATGACTACCTGGAGAGTGAAGGGATTGCGCTTATGGCGTGGCCACAGCATATTCGCCCGATCTTAATCCCATTGAAAATCTTTGAGTTGCTCTCTGCCGTGCTGTATCTTCACGTTTCCCACCTCCAGCCGCTCTTTTTGAGCTGGAAACTGCAAGAAGAATGGTGATTGTTTAATTCTGCGGTGGTTGACCACCTAATTGAAAGCATGGTCAGAAGGTGTGAACTTTGCATACAAATGAGGGGGATCGCATACCCTGTTAATGTCCTTTTTTTCATTTTATGCTGTTTATTTTCACTTAATACATAATTCTGTTCAGTATGACATTATCTGATAACTTACAAAAACTTAATATTGTTTTCATTTCTGTATATAATTATTAATTTTGTTTTATGTATAAATATATATGCTACTTTACTGTCAAATTTTGTGTCAATCAAATCAGTATTTGTTGATTTTTTTGCATTTTACATCTTCGTGCTTAACTTTGGGAAGTGAGTGTAAAATCATAAAAAAAGTTTGTCAATTTTAGGCAAAATTCACAATTTTAGGGTAGTCGGATACCTTAACATAATCCAGTTGAATCTTAAAAATACGAGGTAGGATTAAAAAAATCCCGGAGTGACTACCATAACATTTCTATGTTATTGCGTTTTCCCCATTTCTAAAAAAGTTTTCCCAAATCATGTGATCGGTGGCTCGCTAAGGCGTCCTATTTTGTAGGTGGATGTATTTGGTAGCCGGCGATTGAAAGAAATTGAGTTTGTTGAGCAGAGAATAATATCAAATTTTGTGTTGAGAGAGAGACTTGGAAAAGAGTGCAACGGAGGCATACGAAATGTCGAAGCATGCTTAAGGCAGTGATATATTATCGCGAATGCAAGATTTTAAGTGGCATCGACGTTTCAGAGTCTCATTTTTGTTTTTTGTGCTTAAAATGAAGAAAATATTTAAGGTAAAAATGGCTTACCTTGTCAATGGAGGGCTGCCACGCCTTGATTAAACCGAAGTCCATAAATAAAAGCACTTCCAGTGAGCTTCTATAAATTTTTAATTACTACAGCACACATAATAATACTACATAATAATAAGCTATATTAACGCACACATTACACGGTTGTTACGGCACAAATTACACTAAAGAAATAACATTGCTATACATCTATATCAATTTTTTGAAGCTATCGCGTAGTCTGTACATGTTTCTCTAAAGCGTTCATTTTAATTCTGATTTAAATTAATTCTTTCTAAAAAGATGACGCTACTATCGTTCTTAATGAAGATGGGAGTTGGGACACAGAGAAAACGGGGACAGATTTAAAGATGACGTACCCTCTGGACGTCCATAGACTTCAAGCACCGCTGAAAACATTGAAAAGTTTTCTACGGTGAGTTATAACATATTTAAAACAACAACCAGGTGAAAATGAAAACAACTATTTTGCCTCATCCTTCTAACTCCCCTGATTTCACCCCCCCCCCCCCGAAACTTCAGAATATTTCTTGAACTAGCACGTCACGTGAATGGTTATTGATTTCAATCTGCAGATGAAAGTAAAATTGCATTGCAGACTGAATTAAAGGACATGGCTAAAAATGGATTCCAGAAATGTTTCGATGAACTTAACAAAATATGGCAAAAGTGTGCTGTTGTTCTAGGGACTTACTTGTAAGAGGGATGTGTTTCAGCAACTTAATTGATAATATTTTTTAAATTATGGATTCAGCCCGGGAACTTTTGAATCCGTCTACATAAATGCAGCTTAAGGAATGAAAAAGGCAGTCTAAAGAAAAAATTCGCTTATTTTCAATTTAAATTAAGTAAAACTTATTTAATTTAAATATTTGATGACGGATTTTAATTTTAATAAACATTTTATAAATAAAGAGAAAAAATCTGCACAGAAAATCTTTTGTCTCAAAATGTCAATAGTTAGGAATCCATCGCGAGAATCAATGAAAACAAAGAATCAGAGAAAATAACGAAGGCACATGTCGTGCTCAAAAACTTTAAAGAACGCGAGAATATTCTAATGGGGTATTACAAATTCTAAAATGTTCTGAAAGTGTTAATAATAATTATGATGTCCCGTTTCCATGCTGTTGTGACGATTTGGGAAATTTCATGAGAAGCGTGAGACTGAAGAAATTAAATTATTGATTTATTACGTTTACAGCTATATTAATTATACTATTTACATTTAGTTATGAATTATTCAAACAATGGAGTATCTTATTGGAAGGAATGGTGAAGGAGAAACAAACACAACATTTCTTTTTGAGTATTTGAAACGGCCTGTCTCATGGGGTGTGAAAGCAGTCCCTTTTAAATTTCGAATTTCACTCGAGATCCGGTTCGCAGGTGAAATCAACCATTCGTTTCCTCACGGTCATTGGTTGTCGGCATGATGTCATATGAAAGGATCCCGCAATGTTTTATGTATGCCCGTGCAGATATGAAGGGTGTTTTGCTGCAAATTGAAGCTGATTTTGCAGCTGCGAGGTGGTAAAACGATACACTGTGCAGCGTTCCACAATCGAATTTGAATGTATACAAAATCGACATCAGAATTGCGCTGTACGAAGGGTATCGTTGAAGAACACAGTCCAGTGCCATTCCATCGTGTAGATAGTTCTTACTCAGGGGTCAGCAGGTGAGTGAGTGTTTATGAACTTGCACTATAGAGTAACACGAGGGCTATTAGCGGAGGACCTCGTCATTTTGAACCTCGGGCAATTGACGAGAGCAACACCCGAGATGCACCACGCCAACGGGAGGATTTCGAGCCTCGAAAAATTTAACGTACTTCGGCCCTTTCTATAGAGCGGGTCTTCAGAGTCATCAGGACTCGAACCTATGGCACTCCGGCCCCGATTCCAGGACAATAACCAGTAAGCTACTGCGGCCACCATCACAATGTTAAGAATTGAACTTTAAGTCTTAAGAAAATCTATGAAAATAAAACTGCATAAGTATTTTCTTCTGAAGTTTCATGCTTACACTGATATATATTTTTTAAAAACTGACTTCGATTATTTTGGCTTATAAGTCATTTCAATGCTTTTATTAATTAAGCAAGTCATTATACTACGGAATGTGTTTTTGTCATTTACGTTGGGCTCCCGAGTTCATGCATCCAACTAAGTAAATGTTGCTGGAAATAGTCTAAGGGAATATCTTCCTTTGGCAGCATTGTTTATGAATAAAAAATTGAACTTTTTCTCATTTAGAACTAATTCTTATAATTTCACTGATTCTCAAAAAATTACGTCAATCGAAAATAATTTAATATGGAAGTAACTGTTTTAAGCTAATCAAAAATGCTTAAATGTGTATGCAAATACAGATAAACTTTTTCAATAGATATAATTATAAAAGAAAAAGTGAAAAGTAAAGTATATTTAAATAGTTGGAAAAATAATATACATTTAAATAGTTAAAGAAACATTTAAAAATACTTTTTTAAAATATTACTGAATTTTTTTAAATCCCTGCTGAACAGTTTTATAGTTTGTCTCATTGCTATGTTTACAAAATTTTAAAAATAAATATTTTATTTATATAATACTAATCAAATGATAAATGAAACATTTCTTATTTGCTGGTGTTCTTAAAAGTGTTGGCATTTTAAATGCAATTTGTGTGAAACTATTTGGTTGTATCTTATGCACATTCCATACAAAACAAATAATCAATAATCTGTGACGAAACTGTGCTATTTGTATCGGCATTTAAGTACGGGAAATAAATCTATATATATATATATATATATATATATATAAATGAACGTGTGTCTGCCTGTACTCGATAGATTCAAAAGCCATGCATCCAATCGCCGTGAAACTTTGGGGAATTATAAGGCATATCCCCGGGAAGGTTTTTGAAAATTTGGGGTTCTAGGTGCTCCCGAACAAATATCCCAAAACTATATACAGGGTGTCCAGCCTTAATGTGACCCAATAGCTAATTCCCGAACCGTTCGGTTTAGATATGCACTTCCAACTTGAAAAATGTTTTAAAACGGGTAAAGAATGTTTTTACGTGCTTTTAAAACCAAAAACCCCATTTAGAAAAAATTTACGAAAATTAAATTTTTATACGGTCTCCAGGTCCTATCACTTATATTTAGGAAAAGATGCAGTACACAAAAACAAAGTAAACACAAAAAGTTTCATTTTATTACAATAAAAACTGACTTAGTTATGCCTACATAAAATTGAAGCATCTGAATTGCTCAGAAAAGGGGGTTCGTTTATAAATTGAGTGTAAAGAACAGTAATTCACTATCTACAGAAAGAGCAAAAGAAAAACACCATAGCAATATTGAAACATCGTAGTAAACATCATAGATTGACAATTTGTATTGCTGTATGGCAAACAATAAAAATTAAATTAAAGAAATACAACTTGTACCGAAAAGGTTAAAAAACAGCTTGTTTTAACAAATAGCAGCAAAATAATACAGTGTTTGCCGTTCAAATTATAGCATAATGTGGAAGGATGCACCAATCATGAGTCATGGGCTTTATTATATTAGAATGACCAAATTAACTTAAATAATGATGAAGGCACGAGGTGTGGCACGAGACAAGGGAACACGTCTATGACAACTCCCAGTTTTAAACAAGCGTTGAACAGCACGGGCAATTGTACAATAAGATGGATGTCTTCGAGTGGGAAATTTAATGGCATAAAGTCTTGCCGCCTCTCTCTTATTTCGATTACACTGCCCATAAAACAGTACCATTTCGCAGTATTCTTCATTTGTATACATCTCGTTCTCCCGTACTAGAATTCGTAATATTAGAATACGACTGTTTGCAATTGCAAGCGACTACACAACAGATTTTTAACGTTCGTCATGATCAACAAAAACGCATCAAATGAGACTGAAGCCGCAACATATGTCTACATTTCTTTGGAACTTCTTTTGAAATATTTTCTTCGTCCAAAATATTTTATTTTTTCTATGCTTTACACGAACACAGAATAAATTTTATTTCTTAAGTACTCAATTATTGTAATATTAACGTATGCTTTTAAATTTAAAAACGATTTACATAAAAGTGACGTGCAAGAACGAAAGTTTCCTGGCAGAGTTCCAACTAATTTCACTTTGGAGACGGTCCCTTACTAGCTTATTGAAAATGGCCTAGAAAATGGATAAAACATATGTTTTTTAAAGTTCCATAACTCGGCCAGTTTTTATCGTAATAAAATTAAACTTTTTGTGTTTACTTTGTTTTTGTGTACTGCATATTTTCCTTAATATAAGTTATAGGACCTGGAAACCGTATAAAAATTAATTTTTGTAATTTTTTTCTAAATGGGTTTTTTGGTTCGAAAAGCACGTAAAAACATTCTTTACCTGTTTTAAAACATTTTTCAAATTGGAAGTGCATATCTAAACTGAACGGTTCGAGAATTAGCTATTGGGTCACATTAAGGCTGGACACCCTGTATATAAAGGAGAAAAGCGGCTCGCTCGCGCACTGACTGACTGTCTGACTAATCACGATATCTCCGGAAATATTCAACCTACAGACTTGAAATTTGGCAGACATGTTCCTTTCAGGGAGAAGAAATCCACTAAGAACGGATTTTTCGAAATTTGAACCGCAAGGGGCGTTACGGGGGCTAAGGGGCGTTATAAATAATTGTTTCCACTTTTAAACTACTCGACGTACTATCTTGAAATTGGGTAAGCGGATTCCTTTCATAGAGTAGAGATCCGCTACAGAATGAATTTGGTGAAAATCGACCCCCAAGTGGCGTTGCGGGGCCTTAGGAGGCATTATAGATAATTAATTCCATTTTTAAACTATTAGATGCACCGACTTTAAATTCGATAAATAGATTCCTTTCATGAAGATAAGCTACAAGATGGGTTTTGGGAAAATAGCTTCCCAAGTGACGTTGTAGAAAGGGCGTAATAGAAAAATAATTTCGTTTTTAAACTACTTGACCTATCTGCTTGAAAATTGATAGACATGTTTCTTTCATGGAGTAATTATCCGCTACAAAATGGGTTTTGGGAAAATTGACCCCCAAGGGATGTTGCCGGGGGGGGGGTTAAGTGGAGATATAAATAAGTATTCCAATTCTTAAACTATTAGACGCACAGTATTGAAATTTGATAAGCAGATTCCTCTCATAGGGTAGAGATACGCTACAAAATGCGTTTCGTGAAAATCGACCTCCACGTGGCGTTGCGGGCTTAAGGAGCATGTTATAGATAATTATTTCCATTTTTAAACTACTGGACGAACAGTCTTGAAATATGATAATCAGAATCCTTTCATGGAATAAAAATCCCCTATATAATGTGTTTTTTGAAAATCGCCCCCAGGTGGCGTTGCGGGTGCTGAAGGGGCGTTATAGATAATTATCCCTATTTTTAAACTATTAGAAGTACAGTCTTGAAATTTGGTAAGCAGATTTCTTTTGCCGAGTAAGGAACCGCTACAAAATGGGTTTCGCAAATATCAACCACGAAGTTTCATTTTGGGAGATTAAGGGGCGTAAACAATAAATATTTCAGTTTTTGAACTATTAGATCTACCTGCTTGAAAATTGGTAGGCATGTGTCTTTCATGGAATAGAGTACCTCTAACAAAGAGTAAAACAAAAATTGACACCCAAGGAGGGTCGAGAGGAGTTATAGAAAATTCCAGTTTTTGAATTGTTAAACCAACATACTTGAAATTTGTTAAGCATGTTTCTTTTGTTGAATAGGGATCCACTAAGAATGTATTTTACGGAAATCAACTCCTGGGAAGAACAGGGGTTTACTGGAGCTTATTGATAAAATAATTCCTTTTCTCGAACTGCAAAAACTATAATAATGAGTTTTTTGTTGTTGTTGTTGTTGTTGAATTGAAATCCGCCAAGAATGGTTATTTTGGAAAACAACTCAACGGGATTACGGCGGTATTGATAGTAAAAATTTTGATTTTTTCTATTAGATTGAGACTTGAAATTTGGCTTGCATGCTCATTTTACAAAATAGAGATCCACCGAAAATTGGTTTTGCGAGAATCTACTTGGTTACAGGGTTACGAAAGTGCAAACATCATTCTTTTCTTCAATTTTAGAGATTTTTAGAAAATATAAATTAGAGAGATGAGTTCTGCCTTTTTTTATATTTTTTTATTAAGAGGAGACAGTTACAGGTATATTTTTCAATACAATCGAAATCTTAATGCTCTAGGACTCTTTATATATATATATATGAGCTTTATATATATAGCTTTGTTAGTGATATTATTTTGTATTATCAATTTTATTATGCCATGTATTTCTTTCATTTTATGTTACTATATATATATATATGTTGTATACGCTCAGGCGACACCAGCGCCAATCTCTGTAACCCCGGATGTAAGCGGGAGAAGGGGTAGACTTAGTCTTCCCCAGCAGCGCGCGCCTAGTCAGGTTTAACAACCTGTAGATGTCATTAAATATCCTAAAACTTTAACGTCTCTCTTTCATTCAACATACCCCTAGACACCACCCTCTCTGTTACATATATATATATATATATATATATATATATATATATATATATATAAAACATCATGAAATACCCTGTTAAGCGGGAGGGCAACAGCTAGTTATTTTAATAAATATGATATACTCATTGTATTCTTTAGAATTTGGATTCGTACTTTTAAACATCAATTCTTAAGAAAATCCTGTTTCTTAAAAAATAAAATAATTCTAAAGGGACAACCAAAACCGAAAAACAAATTTAAGACACTTGATAGATATCAGTGCTAAAGCAATGTACTTAAAAACATAAGTAAGAATCATTCTTTTTAATTTTTATAAACGATTCCTTCATACATTAAAACCAATTGGAATTTATATTAAATGATTATTCTTAATTTAATTAAGATTGTTACTAACTATTCCTTTCATAAACAGTCAGAAAAAGAGCGTCATTTTTTAATTTTTGAAATATTCGAACATTTTATTCGAGTTTTTGTATCCAAATACAACTGTAACAGGAAACACAAAAACAAAAATATCATAAATTTATTTTTCAGCATGCAATATAAATGAAAGAAAAATCATTATAAATTGTTATTTACGCTTATAGAACTTCTTAATGAGTCAAAATAAGAATTACTTTTTGAATATAAATAAATAAAAATCGTTTATATATTTAGTTTTCGCTTCGAGTTATTTCTTAGAAGGCTCTTGACCGAGACAATACAACACTAGACTTTCGCCAGTTTTATTGTATTTGAGCAAACAAATATAAAAAATATAAATAAACGGAAAATAAACAAATTAAATTGCTTCAAAACACACGAACTGAACCGAAAAGCAGTCAAAATTACATTGTGGCAGTTGGTTTCCACCTATATGGTAAAACTAAAAAGTATATTACCAGCTCCTCTCTCTCTCTTGGGAATGTACTAGGAATGCAACGGTCATTACCAATCCACAGGCCCCATTTGAAAGAGATTAAAGATTTTGAGTTTCAGCAGATTTAAGAAGCATCATTCCCTTAGCACATGCAAATCTTTAGGGGCACTTGAACTCGAACCTGCAACTGAACAAAAAAAAAGTGCGCTAAGAGTTCGCGCGTGACTATGACCTCCTCGCTTACCATGGACGCAGAGAAAGGTGAAAAAAACTAAGAACCCGAAAATATACCCAATAAAATAAAAGGGGTGTGATTTTATTTTTTAAATATTTTATTACTATTTTTAAACATCTTATTAACAACCATTTAATAGGGCGACTGAGTGTTTATTAGTATATTCGCAACAGACCTCGTCATTCTGAACCTCAATCAAGGTGACACCCATGAACTGTGGTGCCTCTTCCACCAAACTCTTCGACACTTACTTCATCTAAGGGAGAAGTATATTTCAAACAATACTTTCCATCGATGATTGAAAGAATGTTATTAATTTAATGTTTTTATTTTGAATAATAAGAAAAATAAAGACTACTTCATTCCAAATAACGTACGAAGAATGTCTAAAATTTATTCGACTTTTAAATTTTCCACACACAGTAGTAATGCTAGAGTTTCGTCAGTGGGAGAGGGAGAGGAGTGTTTTTTACTATACAGTAGAGCGTTGTTTATCCGAATCAATTGGGACCGTACACTGTTCGGATACGCGATTTTTCGGATAACCGAATGCGACCGGACACTATACGAATATTGAAAATCATCACAGGGATATACTTGAAGAAAAAACAAAATAGGAGCAAAATGTCGTAATTTTACCTTCATTGTGGAAAATAATCAATTATTTTTCGCTGTACCATTGTACACCTTCGTTTTTCACTGCAAGGTCTCTGATTCTCTTGAGCAGCAATAGTTAAGTAGGACAGCACTATGTTGTTCGTACCACTCCATAGCTGTCATCAAAGGCTGTCGCGTCAGTATTTGATTCCACTTTCTTTGTTGTTCTCGACTTCATCCGTTTCATAGTCGACAGGGTTGGATTCTTCTTGCACGGAAGTCACATTCACGTCACCATTTAGCATTTGAAATCCAAAGTCTTCTGCATCTCTCCACTTTCTCCCTTCGTGAAACGGTCCAATATTTCAAGTTTTGACTCTATGTTCAAGATGTTGCGCTTCCATTTTGAATTCGAAGCCACAGCAGTTCACAACTCAACAAAAGCGCACGTATACATCCCTCACTTGGAAACAAACTGACCTAATATTCCGTGCAGGTGTTTACCAAACACCCAAATATCCCTCACCTTGGGATTTCCCGTCACTTTTGGCCTCACGTGAAATAACTGTTGAGCATTGCACTGTTCGAAAGCATATTCATAAACAGTACATGCAGTTGACAAAAAAAAATGGTTCGGATATATGACGCTTCAGATAATAAACGTTTGGATAAACGACGCTCTACTGTATCTACATAACATCGCACTATAAAGAAACACGAGAGCTATTGATATCCGATCTCGTTCTTGAATCTCGGTCAAGTGACGAGGACGGTGCCTGAACTGGAACCCCACTCTCCTAACTTTAAAATCACGCTCACTTGAGGACTTTAAGGCACGACAGATTTAACGTACATCCTCCTCTCTACTCAGTGATTATTACATCGCACCAGGACACGAACTGACAACCCGCCTTCCACTAGTTTGTGACAATGACCTTAAAGCTACACCATTCTAGCTGCCAATGAAAGGGGAGAGCTTAATACACATGCTTGAATTATATATATCCGCTCGAATCTCCATATGCTGGTAACCAAGGCAACTAAGTACTCATAGATTTTTCTTTTTATCTAAAGAAAAAGTTACACTAGTTGAGTTCAAATGTCATAAGAAAATGTGTTGATTCGCAAAAGCAAAATCTTTCGAAAGATTGAGCAGATGTTTGGAGACAATGCTATGATGTTATGAGGGTAACACAAATGGAGTGGTTCAGCACATTCAAAAACAGCCACGCATTAGTATAGAACGGCAAATATTGTGGTAGGTAGGGGGGGATGCCTCATAGAACGCAGCTGTTTCTGAGAGGATGAAAAATCTGATTTAAAAAAAAAGTCATGTTTTTTTTAGTGTATGAAAGACTGCCAGTAAAGATTTCACACATACGCTGCTGTGGGATTATTTGATCATTATTGCGCTGAGTAGCTGCAAAAAATTTATCCCCAAATTGCTGTCAGCAAAACAAAAAGAACTGCTTCTTGGCGAAACGTGGAATTTAGTCATTCCCCAATTTCTCTACTTTCAAGACGTGGGTCCTTGCGACTTTCAGTGGCTTCTGAAACTGAAGCCTTTGAAAGGATTCCGTTTCGTGAAAGTGAGAACAGACAATGCAGAACTTCCCGGTAGAGGTGAACACCCATCGAAAAGAGTTCTTTCGGAAGTGTTTCTGGTACAGGAAGGATTAGTGGGCTGTGTAAAGAGCAGTAAGAGACCTTCATGGCTGAAAACCAGAGTTCCAATCTCGTCACGTTTGTAATGTATTTTTTCCAGTCATAGGTCTTAAGCTTTTTAAACAATCCAATCCATCCTTTTTAGATAATCCAAAAACAAAGATACATTTGACTCTACGAATACGCAAAGACATATATAGCTGACGTTGTTCGTGTCAGTTGGGAGTCACGATGTTGCTGGAGCTTATATACGTAACTTTTGTTGTTTGATGTCCTCAAGTTGGCGTTGGGGAAGTTTATACAGTGAGATGCAAACTAAGACAATATATCGTCCTCATCCCTTGGAGGAAATTTCAGATTTCGAAGTCTGTCACCAATAATTCTAATGTGACCTTAAAATGTGACGTTAACAAATATTGAATCGATGAATTTGTCCTTTTTCTTCGTTTGTCTTGAATTAATTTTTGAATATATCGTATGAATCTTTTGATTTAATTTGTTTAAATGCAACTATAGATATAACACTTTTTTCCTGGTTAAATATTCACTCTCCCTCGTCATTCATATATTTTGACAATTTCATGATTTAACGCATGCGCAAATATAACGAATATCGCTGAATCCATGGTCAAAAGATAAAAAGTAAATTTTTTTTTCTCTACGCCCTTGTTCTTCTTCCAAGTCCAATCTAATATCGAAGTAAAAATGTAAAATTCTCTATGCCAAGGTTGAAATATTTGGATGT
Source organism: Trichonephila clavata (assembly GCA_019973975.1). Lineage (NCBI taxonomy): Eukaryota > Metazoa > Arthropoda > Arachnida > Araneae > Nephilidae > Trichonephila > Trichonephila clavata. Next base: position 219,174 of record BMAO01020480.1, read on the forward strand.
CTTGTCAATCTTATCGCGAATATCAAGACAAAAGAAGACAACAGTAGCTTACATAAGGGCACAAAATAACATAAGTGTCCCTGAACCAATGTCGAAATGTTTCAGCAGCTGTTAAGATGACACACTGCTGATCAGATCACACACCGTAGCGAATACGCCCGAGAATTTTAAAATGAAAAATGCATAATTCACTTCAAAACCTTCAAATGATTTTTTTTCATCTATTCATATTTTTAACTATAATATTTTACATATGTATCTTAGAAAGAACACAAAGTTAAATCCAAGATCATACAAATGTTTCTGAAATCTTTGCAATATATTCATTGAGAATTCTTTTTTTTTTCTTTTCTTATTTAAGGGAAATAGCTTTTTCTGCCTTTTAAGTTTCTTACTTTGTGTTCCTTATAACTTAAAACGTAATATTCAAGCTTTTAAATTTCTTACGAAGACATGCTTTACTTAAATGACCGGTTTAAATTTTCAAGACCTTTAAAAAGTTATAAAACATCTTTTTTCTTACAGAACCTTTGAAAATAATCACAAAAGTTATTTTTTTATGATTTTTTTTAAGAAAATTGTTTTATGTTTGGTCCCTGCTGTATTTCTTATGTATGTATGCACATTATTTAAGCCAAAAATAAGTTTTGTATATTAGTCATTTATAGTGTTTTAACTATTAGTAAATTGAACAACTAAATACTGTTAAATTTTGTTTGTTACAATTTGTGCCTTCTTTCTGCAATAATGAAAAAAAAATAATAATTTTTAAAATATATCATACCAATGAAAAGCTTGTTTTTCATGTTTTATTCGATACATGTATTTTTTAAAATAATCCTTTTTGGATAAAACTAGATCTAGCAGAACTTTACATAAAATAATTTAAAATGCGTTTTCAATTCACAGTCGTAAATTGGGTTGCCACCTCAATCGACCCTGTCATCAGATAGTGTTTAAACTGGTTTATTTATTTATTTTGAGTTTTTTTTTTTTTTTTTTTTTTTTGGAAAGAAAAATATCGGTTTTTTAAAAATCTGCTGTATTTTCAGAGTCCAATTGATTTGATTGTTGGTTACATCTATAAGTGTCAATGACGTAACTGAGAACGTTTGGGCCCCCTGAAAAGTCAGGTTTTGCCCTTCTAGTGATACGGGTGTTTCGGGGGCGTACATTACACCACTGATAAGTGTTATAGCCAGTGACGTAAAGGAGTATATTTGGGTGCCCCTGCAAAACCAGGATTTGGCTCAAATACGTATGTGGCGTCATTCAAGCTTTGGGCCCCCTGTAATCACCCGCAATGCTGGGGTTGAGAGGTTGTACGTTACGCCACTGTTAATATTAGTTTTCAAATGAATAATTTTAAATGAAATGATTTATTATTACGTAAAAATAGTCCGTTGGAATTTACCCCTGAATCAGAAATGTTTGTTTTGATATATCATTCATAGATGGCGCTCTGCATTGTTTTCGTACGCTTGCTTGATTCGGAAATACATTTGTTAAAAAAAAGAATGCTAATTTGCGTATATTTTTTAAAAATATCGCACACATTCTTCACTTCAGAAAATAACAGAAAAAGAGATACAATTTTGATATGAAGATTCATACAAACAATAATATTACAAATAAATCGATGCATAAAAATGTAATAAATTTAAATTCTACAAGTAATGCATTTTGATAAGATTTGATTTGATTTTCTGTTTTTATACTTTTGATTTCGATAAAAATAATCACATAACCTTTAAAATTGTTTTAGTAAGAATAATAAAGAATTTAAGCTCGAAAAGAAGATACTTTTGACATTGAATGAATAATACTTTAAGATCCTATTTCGAAAATTAATTTTTAATAAAGTTAAAAAAAAGTGAACAAAAAAGTATTCTTCATTTAAAATTCAGGAGAAAACAATTTAAACCATTTAAAAAAAACTAAACATTCTTTTAATATATGCAATTGGAATTTAAATATATTTTTAAGTATAAATTTACCGATGAATTAATTTTAATTTATTGACTGTGTATACATGAAAATAATATATTAACGATTTCACATCAAATGTATAATTATGTACATTTAATATTTGCAACTATATCAGCATGTTTTTCAAAGGGGTACTGCGTAAAATGATTATTCAAAAAATTATTCATTTGTCTGAAAAAAATCATAAAAAAATATTTAAAAATTCTAGTTTATAGTAAAATGAATGAAAGCAAGCGAGTTGACAGTACTGCAACATGTTTTCTTCAGGAAGAATTTGCGGAAATGCAGATTCTAAAAAAAAGAAAAAAATCCACTCTAATACAAAAGCCCCGTGAAGTGTTTAAAAAAACATTTAAAATCCAAAACATCGTTTGAATTTTCTCTTGGTGTTCAAAAGAATTCTTTTATTCCCAACTCTTACGCACCATTTACGCTCCACCTTGCGGGGAGCCTAGTCTTTTTCTCCTTTTTATTTCCCCTTCTTTTGTGAAAGAGTTGTACAAGTTGAATAGGAAGGTGAAGTATATGCTTGTGCCTCCCCGCTTTATTGTCGAGAAAGTTCGTGATTTCACGAGATTTCCCGTACGTTATTTTTTAGATAGAGTTACGTCATTTTTTTCTCCCCGTAACGCGCATCTGGACTTAAAAATAATATTTGCATTTAGTTTCATGCGTTATACCTTACGTCATTTCTGGTTATAGTTATATGTATATACAGAAAAATACGCTAAACGCGAAAACGTTTAGGGCAAAATGTTGGTTAACACGAACTAATACAACGGTTCCGACAAACTGCTACGTATTTTCAAGCATTTTTCAATTCCTATATTATTAGTTCACTCTTTCCCTATAAATATTTATTTATTTATATATCTTGTTGAAATTTTCAATCGTTAATTCATCCATTAGAGATCAAAAACATTTTTTTAAAACTTATAACAGATGACACTTAATGTTAATACAGCTATTTCATGTATTAATTCATTAATTAAATCAAAAAATGAATAACGAGTAACAATAAAATAATAGTCCAACAGCATATATAGAAAGGAAAATCGTTTGAAATGTAAGCGCAATGGATAGCGTGTTGAACTTCTACTGCAAAGGTCGTGGATTCGAATCCCACCTGGGATGTCCTCATTTCTGGGAATGTGATTTCTTTCTTTACAATACTATTTTATTATAATAATTAAATTTAATTGATGGATAAATTGTAACAAACTAAAAAATAGTCCAACATCATATGTAGAAAGGAAAATCGCTTTCTATTTTGTCACTTAATATTGTGATTCGTTCATATACACATCCATATTTATATTGATTGTAACTATTTAATAAATACCAACCAAACTAAAAATATTCTTTGTTGACCTAAGTAGGAATTGACTCAAAATTTTTTTTATATTACTTATTTTCTCTTAACACGATACGAAAATCGCTTAACACGAAATGATTTTTTTTTCTAGGAATGAACAAAATACGAAAATTACCAGCTGCGCAGGCGAGATTTAAGAGGGGTGAAATGAAAGAGAGGTGGTTTCATTTTCGTAGAAAGGAGGTTAACTTGGCTTTGAAATATCCTCGGAACAGCCTGTGGCACGAGGCAATTTTGTTTATCTAAGTTATTTACACCCTCCATCTCTACAAATGCCCGACAAAACATCTCATCTCTCATCAGCTGGCTTTGGAAATTCGGTGACGAGTACATCACAGGGTGAGAAAAATCTGTGAGCTTTTGGTTCGCGTCTTCTTCTATTTTGTAAGAATTTTTCTTTTGAGCGCAATGGCAAGGAGCTCTGGGGAAAAACCAAACTGCTATTTAGCTTAAAATGAAGATGGAACTTCTTAAGGCTGTTGATCAAAAACAGAAGACAAAAATGGAAATCTTAAGATTTTGGTATTGCTACGTTTTGTATCAAATTTCGTTAAATTCTTGTGAATGGTTTTGTTTCATTGATTTTTATTAAATGCATGCATATATACATAGCGTACTCTAATAAACTTGATTTTGTTGAATATATGTTTTTTTCTTTCATTTCCTACTATAAGCACACACTCCCCTTTTGTGTGTGTATATATATATATATATATATAGTTCAAATTTTCAATCGTTAATGAAATACTTTTTATTCATCCACAAGTTCAAATACATTTTTTAAACTTGCAGTGGATGACACTTGATTTTAATATAGTTTTTTCAAATATTAATTCTATTTCATTAATGAATAAGAAAAAAATAATAATAATAATAGTCCAACGGGATATATAAAAAAGGAAATTCGCTCTCGTTGTGACCATCTAGTGCAATGGATAGCGTATTGGACTTCTAATCCAAAGGTCGTGCGTTCGAATCCCACCTAAAATGGCCTAATTTATGAGAATGTGATTTCTTTTTTACTATACTATTTTATTATAACAATTCAGTTTAATTAATGAATAAATAGTAAAAAAAAATAATCAGACACCTTATACAGAAAGGAAAAATGGAAAATTGCAAGGAAAATCACTTTCTGTTTTGCCACCTAATATTGTGATTCTCCCATATTAATTAGCATATTTATATTAATTATCACCATCAAGTGACCAGCACGACGTTTGAGTCGGCACCCCAATCTCCTAAATTTTAGTCCGGCTGAATAAATTTGATACTTCTTCAATTGAATCCAAATACTGATAATATATTACTCTAAAAAATGTTTAAAAGGAATTTCGTTTAAAAAAAAAGATGTTATGGTATATTAAAATAATAAAAATATACAAAACTAATTATAGGTTTACTAAAACATAGCCATTTAATGCATTTAAAGTCAAAAGTTTGATTTATCCCCTAAGATATTAAAAGTAGTAAGAGATTGAACACCTTCGCTATCCAAGTCACCATGCTAAATTATCGTAAATTAAAATACTGTATCGTGTTTTGTTTAAAAAATACATCATCTTCTTAGAAATTAGGATCTCAAATCCAGAAATTCAACATTATACAGATGAGTGGCAGTGGGTTACCCAAGGAGAAGGGGGGTGAATCCCCCCCATAACCACGAAATTTAATTTTTATCGTTGACATTAAAACCGGTGCTTTAGTCTACGTGTTTTGAATGTAACCTTCCATAATTGAAGTCTGTGTGCGTCTCTGATGAAAGATAATAAAATTTAAAAAATTTAGTAGTATAGAAATATATATATAAAGATATATTTGCATTTATATTGGCTAATTTTGTTTCAATTTTTAACCGTACACTATCCTTATTTCGTAAATAGTGAGTTCTATTAAAAATTATACAAATGTAAGAAAAGCGAAAATAAATATTTCAATTGAATTATTTATAAAAGACAGCGAATTTATCTGTATACGAATTAAAAAAGGGCATTTTTTCCATTGGGTTTTATCAATGAGAAAGATATAAAAATGACTTCAATGCAGTTGCATCATATTAGAATACATTCAACTATAAGTTAAAAGAGTAATCTTTATTATGTTTCATTGGCATTCTTCGTTGAAAACATAAGCAGATGCTTATAATATTTCAAACACAGAGTACTTTAATATCAAAATACATTCATTTTAAGCGGAATAAAGTCATAAATTTTCCAAGTATTTGTATATGAAACCAAAAGCAACTATTAAATTTTTAGGTTTTTTTTTTTTTTTGCAATAGGAATTGTAGGCATAACATTGGAAATCCCAACTGTACACAAGAACTGTTCAAGTGTTCCTGAGACGAGCAGTGAAAAGAAAAGAGCCAAAGTTGCGAAAACGACCGGATTAATTCAATACATCACCAGGTAAAAAAAGAAAAAAATTATATTCCCACTAACCTGTAATGCATTTCGGTTGTTATGACCGGCGGGCGTTGCTCTCGTTCGCAGTTCCGTCGCCAAGCATTGGCGAGAATAAATTCAGCCAAGCAGCTTAAACTTCTTTTGAATGGGAGAATCCACGTTTTCACTAACTACTCTTTCCGACTGAGTAGTGTTTGACAACAAAGCCAGTTCTGTCCCAGTGATATTCAAAGAGTTTTGCTGTCTTCATGCTTCTATTTAATGTTTCTTAAAGAGAAATATAATTTGTGAAAGTATTTTTGTGGACTCTAAATAGCGCTGGATAATACTGGATTCATCTGAAGGATGATTACTTTGTAATATATGTGAGTACTATTATATATATATATAATATGTTTTAAAATTAGATTAATTTTGAAATTTCGTGATTCAAAGTTTTTTGTTTATTTTTTGCTAAGAAAATGAATGGCAATTTTAACTAGCGAGACCATTAATACTATTTCTTGATCAATGATGTAAAAAGTAAAAAATAATATTAAATATATTCAACGTTTATCTGAATAATTTAATAAGAAATTTGACATGACCATTTTCTTAAATTTAAAACATAGAAAATAAATATTTTGTAATCCATTCCAGGATAAGAAGATAGTTATTTTTATTAAGTGTAAAATTGGTATACTTGGAATATATTTATACAAATTATCTATATGTTATTTTGCTGTGCGTGATTATATGTTAATTT
>BMAO01020481.1:0-20071 GCA_019973975.1 Trichonephila clavata
TATATTTTAAGGTTAATAGACTATATACAGCGTATTATATCATGTGACTAACGGTCGACCTTGCATTCTGCTGTAGATAACTAAGCGCTGAGCTTTAGCGCCCTCTATCTCAAAAACGGTTGATGTATAAAAAAATGTTTCAATTAAGTATAGAAAATTTTATTCTCTACAATATTTATAATAAATGTGAATAACATTAAAGCCATAGGAAATGAGATATTTGCAAAAAAACGAATTTTTTTACCTTTGACCTTAAATATCTTAAGACGCGGACACGAGATTTTATGAGACAACATTTAGAGTGACAAAATAAAGGTATATACGAGTTTTCAGCTTATTATCTCTCATTCCGCAGTGAAACCCTAAGATAACTGGACTATCTATGATGAATGTTCAAACAACCGATATTAAGAGTGATTATTTTTCCACCTAATAGAAACAACAGATAGTAGTGTGGATTCTACGTTTCATTCATAACGTTTCAAATGCATGAAGTTAAAGGGAAGCTTAGGCTATGAAGAATTCAAACGAGCAGAGTTTGGTTTTCAAGTCCCTGCAGTCAAATGCCTTTCAAGTGAGAGACTCTTGCTAAAATGCAAGCCTTTAAAGATGGAGATGGGCTTCTGAGAATAAGAACCAAGTTGGCTGACAGTTATGAGAAGGAAGATTTCAAATTCCCAATTCTCTTACCTGCCAATGATGTTGTAGTGAAATTAATTCGAGAAGAGCATGTAAAAGCAATGCATGCAGGTTCTTCGTATATTACTTGCACAACTTAGAGAGAAATTTTGGAAGAGCCAAAAGATTAGTAAAGCCAAGTTCTTTCTGAGTGTGTGATTTGCAAACGTTATAAAAGCTAAGCATGTTGAAGTGCCATTTGCTCCGCTACCTAGAGATAGAGTTACCCAGACAAAGATATTTGAAGTAACAGGTGTAGACTATGCAGGTCCTCTTTATCTTAAGTCAAAAGCGAAGGCCTGGATTGTTTTGTTTACCTGTGCTGTCTACCGGGCAGTGCATTTTGAACTAGTTCAATCACTCACTACTGATACCTTCATTCATGCCTTGAGAAGATTCATTGCAAGAAGAGGCAGGATTTCAGTACTTTACAGTGACAATGGTTACTAACCTTGTAGGAACAAATAATGCACTGAGAACATTAGATTTGGATAAAATTGTGGTGTACTCAACTGCCCAGAAAAATCACTTGGAAATTTATTCCACCCACAGCAGCATGGTGGGGTGGATGGTGGGAGCGTATTGTGAGAATGCTCAAAGAGCTTCTACGTCGAGTGTTAGGGAAATCTATTGTAAATTATGAAGAACTCCTGACCATCCTATGTGATTGTGAGTCAATAATCAATGCTAGGCATTTGACATACATACATGAAGATCCAAATGAATTGTGTTACCTTTGTCCGCAGCAATGTTCATTCACGGAAATAGCAACTGTGAAACTCCTGATTTAGATCAAGTAAATCGATCTTCATTGGTAAAACACACCAAATACTTGCAAAAGTTGCGTGAAGATCTAAGACAAAGGTTTAGAAATGAATATCATGCTCTTCTGGTCCACAGAGGGACAAGGAAAAAATGATGCTTTAGAAGTGGGTGATGTTGTGCTGATTGGGCATGACAATGTGCACGAATTGACTGGCCTCTTGGTGTTGTCTTGGAGGTTTATCCTGGCAAGGATGGAGTTCCCAGAGTAGCTAGAATTAGAACCTCCCATGGTGAGAGGATTCATCCTTTCCGAAGGCTATATCCATTGGAAGTATCAGCTAAAGCTGAAATTGGTGTTTTAAAAGGCATCAGGGAAAAAAAGCCTACCTGTCTAGAAAACTCTTAAATCATCTACTGACCATGTTTCGGATTCAACAACTGATTATGTTCCCGATTCACCTGTTGGAAGTACTGATAATTCTGAGGAGAAACCCCCTACCAAAACCAGATTGGGAAGGACCATAAAAATTCCTCGCAAGTTGGACTTGTGAACTTCTTTTCAAATTTCAGGAGGAATTAAGTGTCATATATATCTATACAATGTATTGCATGGTTAAAGTTTAATTTATTTTAGATTGCAAAGTTCAGTTTCACTTTGCAAGGTGGAAGTATGTAACGTACTGTAAATTTATTTCAAACCGTCCAACTATATCCAAGAAATTATTGTTTTTGTTTTAATTTAGCTTGTGCTGCATGGCAACATTGTGTACATAGTTTGAGTTTTTGATCTTCCTTTTCCGCTAATAAAGAGAGCTGTGATATAAAATCAAGCTGAGTATTTGTATTTAAAAAGATATTATTATATTTTATGAACATATCACTCATCTGGGATCCTTTAGATCATTTGAGTGAAGAAAATGGCGTCCGCAACCATAATTTAATTGTCATTGTTTATAAGTAGCACAACTTCTAGAATGCAAATTTTTCATTCCCTGCTGTTGGGTAAAACATTATGTTTATTATTAGTAGTATTTTAATCAGCCTATCTTACCAGAGAAGGCACAGATAGTCAGAAGTATTTTATAAACAAACATAGATAAGTGTGGCTTGGTAATTATAATATGTGAACTCAAAAATATACCAATACACTGCATATACTAATACATTGCATAAGTGTTAAATATGCTAATATTGAATGAATTTGAATATAAAAAAAGAAAACCTTTTTTTTTTTAATTCTATGATATTACCTGCATCAGGTCTTTCTTTTGGTTGTACAATTATTTTTAGTCCTTTTACTTCCACAACTGAATTTTTTGTAGCAAAGTTCAGCCATGGTACACAAATTGACATAAAATCAATTGTACAACTTAGAAATTCCACTGGAAGCTTGTACTCTTCACTTTTGGCATTCAATGCCTGAAATAATTATATACATTATTAAAATATAAATTTCACACAATATGCAAAAGAAATTTTAAAAATCAATTCTATTTTCTAAATACTTTTGATATTTTTTTTTTAATTTCAAATACAAAATTTCTAGTTCAGTAAAAAATTTTAAAACACTGACTGTCAACTGTAAGATAGCTCATAACTTGTATTACTGTCTAAGATGCTAACTATGAGCTATCTTGAAGTTTACATGCCATATTTGTGCAGCTATGATGAAATTCATGGCATATTGTAAATAATTACTTTTGAATAATTACTTGGCATGAATTTTATAAATAATTACTTTTTACACTGCAATTTTAAAGTGCCATAGAAGTCAATGTGTTGATGATTTTGTGTATCATAGTCTTAAGCACAAATATAGCAGAAATTTTTTGAATAATTGTAAGAAAAACCATATAACTTCAAGTTCTAAATAATTTATAAATCTAGCTAATTTTGAATATAACACATATTTTTTAGAAATATTTTGAATATAACACATATTTTACACACGGGGTGGGCATTAAGTCGATCGCGATCGACCGGTGGACCCGCTAAGACATTTTGGAGTGACTGCCTTCACTAAGACCTAATAATCGTTCCATCATACGAAGGTCAGGAAATACCGTATTTATTTGAATCTAAGCCGCCATCGATTCTAAGTCGCACCCCCAATTCTCTACAAAATTTTGTGAAAATTGAAAAATAGTCTAAGATATGATTTATTGATATCCAATTTTATGAAATTAAATTAAATTTAAAAAGAAAACAGAAAGAAGTGAATAATTAGTTATTTTATTAGTATTTTTAAATACATGCATGAAGCTGTATATATATAATTGCTCTAAATACCCATCCAACACATTTTTTTCCTTTCAATTCTAAGCCACGCACGATTTTCAGTAGCATTAACATTGGGGGAAAAGTGTGGTACAGATTAGAGTAAATTGGTGTTTTAAAAAATATGGGGGGGGGGATCGAATTAGAGAAAATTTCGCTGAATAGAAAATGTACTTCGCTATTTGGAGGCTATTTTACGAAGAAAACTGTAAAATGTTCTTGGTTCCACGAAAAAGTTTGTGAAGTAGAGAAATTCATAAAATAGAGGTTCGTAAAATGGAGGTCCAACTGTATTGCAACTTTCTTTTAGCTCACTACATCTACGTCACTAGGTGGACCGCAGCACCTTGAAAAAATTAGAAGTAGCCCGTACCCTGATAAAGTCTGCCCACCCCTGGTTTACTCATACATATTTTTCTATGTAAATTACATACTTACAAAAAAACTGCAGCAAAATTTGTGCCACAGGAATCATACCTTGATGTAAAAAAAAAAAGATTCTTATACATGTTTTATTTGAAAAAACCATCCATTAGTCAAATTTTGGTGGAATATGGCATAATTTGAGCAGCGCAAATTTGGCTGAGATAACACTAACACATAAGTACCAAAAACAAACACTTGCAGCGAGTAGATGGCACCACGACAGCTACGCAAAGGTTCTGATTTTTGCTCAGCATCAAAGTCACCAATGAAGGAGATTCGATCTCAGTACCTTTCACTCCGTAACCTTCTTACTTACCACTGGATTAAAATGATCACTTCAGCCAGGAGGCTGTTACTGGCTAATATGGACACCACTACAAGTTCATTTTGAAAACTTAGTAATTACAATTAACATTTAAGAAATATGATATGAAGTTGCAAGTTTCTGCTGCTTAAAAAAGGAGAAAGAAAAATTAGGAAAACAGAACAAATTTATTAAAATATATACTCAGGTTATCTCCCTTTCTTTCTATGCACATATATTTTAGTGTTTTCTACCTATTTAAATTCGAAATGATTTGATTTTTAACTAACATCAAACTCTAAGGCAACATGAGGGATATTCAAACTCTTAGATAAATAGTTAAAAAAAATTGTAATTTGAGTGCTTAGATGTGGAAGTGAGAATTTTAACTATATATTACACAGAATAATTGGAACATAATTCATAGTCAAGCATGGTTTTTAACATTAAGTACAGCTAATGGCAATGATTTATTCAATTCCTCACCATTAAAAATAATGCTATGTGGTAAACTGTTGCTTTGTTACATTCGTATTCATTTAATAAAAATGTTAACCTAAAATTGCTGCCTTGACTTTTTTGCTGATAATTCTGCAACTGCTAATGGAAAATTGCACGCTGAAAATTTTAAAAAATGGGTGTTTACTTAATTTTCTGTCGAGTAATTTCCCAAATCTAAAGACGATGACAAATGTAAGAATTCTTATTATTGTGTTTGAACATGCTTACATGGAGAATAGTTTTCCACTACTGGCGCATACTGTGGCATTTGGTGATGTCTTTTGATTTGATGAAATTGGTTGACAATACAATTGGTAAATACTGAGAAATATGATCAACTGAATACTTATACACTACTAAAAAAAATTAGGGGAGCATGCAAAAAATCCAAGAAACCATTGCACGATGTCATGCATGGGCATAAAATGGAGAATACAGGTGTAACAAAATGGAATACAGAAAAAAGAAGTAACAAAACACCTGAATGGGAACTTCTTTGGAATGGTATAAAGAACATGAAATGATGCTTCAGGAGAACCATTTTTTTGCAAAAAACTGATTGTTTGGAAATGATATAGCTTATTTAATGTAATGTTTGATGCCTCCAAACTGCTAAGACTACTGCACACCTATTTTGCATGGATGTGATGTTTATCAAAGAGACTTTAGTTAATACAGTTCCATTCTAGATGAAGTGTGATCACCAAGTCTTAGACAAAAACCGGAAGCCTTGGTCAAGCAGAAACACATCATCTGTGTCCCAAATATGCTGGATTGGATTAAATCAGGACAGCATGCTGCTCACTCCATATATGAATTGTTTCAGCTTCAAGAAAGTTCCCCACAAGACAAGCCGTATGAGGTCTGGGCTTATTTTGCATTAAAAAAAAAAAATTGCTGAAGGTTGCAGTGTAAGATAAGACATGATGTCTCAGGATGCCACCGTCGAATTACCAATCTGAATGATAAGCAAGTCGGTACCCATGTTGATTCCAGCCCATACCATAAAACTACCTAATCTATAATGTGATCTTTTCTGAATGAATATAGGCTATTTTGAGTGCCCTTTTCTTGCCATACCAAAACACGTCTGGTTTCTCACTCAAAACTGAATCGGGACTCCTCTGTAAACAGTAATATCACTTTACATCCAATCTTGATGTTCAGCAGTTCACCTTTTTCAGGCTGCATAGTGTCTTGCTTTCAACACAATACACATCACTGGCCTACACGCACACAGGCTATCTGAATGAAGCCTATATCAGATTGTTTGGCTTGAAACTCTTTGTCCTGCTGCCAAAAGATACTGTCTTTAATCTATGTCTCATTGGATGTTCTGTCTCGATAAGCTTTTAACAGGATATATCACTCATTATTTGCTGTTTTAGCACATGGATCTCACCACACCAACGGGAGACGTTTTAGCTCTCAACAGATTTAACGTGCATCACTCCCCTACTAGGGCGTCTTCAGTCTGTACTGGGCTTGAACTCATGACACGTCAGCCATGAGTCATAATCTTGACCACTAGGCTACTGCAGCCTACTTGTTGCTGTTGCAAAGATTATTCAAGAAAGCCCATTTAACACCTCTTGAAAGAGATCTTCAAGGAAAAGTGTTATTGAATAAATCCTGTTTATTGGTATTTTTTAAATACAGCACTTTTGTGACAAATCAAACAATTACTGATCCATGTTTGTTTTTCACTACAAAATAGTCAACTTCCCAATCGTCTTGAAACGAAATATTTTCTTTGAATATTTTTTGCTTTTAAGGTATGAAAGAAAGTTAAAAATTAGTTCCACTCATAAAATTGTAGCTATTCCATTGTTGCCTGTTATCACTTACCATAACCGTTCTAAAAAGAAAAAGAATATTAGTTGTACGACACCAACAGCAAAAAGCAAAATTTATATATTTGATTTCTTGACAAAGAATTTCCCCCCAAATTTTTAATACAATATTATTAAATAAGTGAATTTCTCAGAGCAATGGGCCATGATCCGGCCACTTAAAAAGGCTTGGAAGGTTGCAAGTTGAGTATTGCTGCATTAGACTATGGATGTTTTGTTTCTCTTTAGTTATCAGAAAAAATATTTGTGTAATTTCGTCACATGCATGAGACCTAAAAAAACTTATAATTTAAATAGAAAAATACATTTTTGGTACTCGCATATTATCGTCACAATCAGCCACTCTGTTAATAACTTGCCAAGTTGGCAACCTTGATTTCCTCTGTGTCGTACACACTGAACTAGCAACCAGGTCCTTCCTTTCATATAATGTTGTCAATAGGTTGCGATAATATGCGAGTACCCATTTTTTTTATAGTCCACTGGGCTCACGTGTAGAATAGGAGGAGGAGCTCTTTGGATTTGGGGATTTTTATCTAGATATCATGGTGAGATAAATTCATTTTGACAGACTGCATAATTTGGTAATCCTTGATTTTTGATTTGTGGTCTTATGCAGATAAGGTCACATGTTCTTTTTAATAAATTGCTATTGGTTAATTTAAAAAATTGCAGATGTTTTCAACACAAGCAGATGATTTTCAAATTAACAATTCCATTTTTATTTTCATTTCACACTTGGATTTCATCTGTAGAGGATATTTTGAACTTTTCTGCCATTTTTTATTATTCGATTTTCATGTTTTTCATTTTTTCCTTCGACTTATCCTGAAAAGTATGTCTAAAAGATATGATTTGCATTTTTTTTTTTTTCATGATTTAGAATGAAAGGGAAAATTGTTTGTGATACATTGGAGCATGAAAAAAGGGTTGATTGCTGCAAATGCTGAATGTTCAGTTTGCAAGAAAGCTATGTGTTTGATTACAGGATTCAAGAGATGGATATATTTGGGAATGCCGAAAGAGAAGAGTGTGTGCATCGTCTAAAAAGATCTGCAAGGAAGAATAGCTGGTTCGAAGAAAGTAAGCTGAGTATATGCCAGATTCTGATGTTGACGAATATGTGGGTGCCAAAGTCAAACTGTGACTCCCTTTCTTTTAAACCTAAGGTTTGGAAGAAAACAGTCCAGCATTGGATGAGTTTTTACAGAAAGGTATGTAAGGAAATGCGTGTGAAAGAAATTTACCCTTGTTTAGAACTTTCCTGAGAACAGGCAAGCCATTTTTTATAATATTCTAATTTATAATTTCCTTTTACTTAATAAAAAAAAATACAATTTTTATTTTTAAGCGTTATTGATAGTTTTAAAAATATTTTTTATTACACATTAATATTTCATTATTTTTATTGCAAAATTACCATTTGTAAATACTTGAAAAACCTTTCGCTAAATTATGTTGCTTGGCTATCAATTCTGGTCACCGAAAAATTAACATCACCAAGGCGCCCCCCTATTCTACACTTTAACTGTCAACTGTTTAATTAAATATTTTCACAAAGAATAAATTTTAGAATTAGGAGAGAGGAAATGTTTTACAATAAATAGTGAAAAAATAAAATATAAATGTCCTCATTAGTTATAAATAAAATAAAACTAATATATCAGTAAAAAAAATTTTCAATACAAAATAGTAAAAAGGAAGAAAAATTTACGAAAATTTAATACAAGATATAAATGATCAAGAGAAAAATAACATGAGAAAAGTTTTTTTTCCTACCTCTCTATATTAAGATTTAAGACAATATAGCAGTTTAAATAACTATAACACAGAGCCGCAATGATTTTTCAACATTAATATTTTTCTTAATGCACTATATTTTAAAATACATAGAAAAAATAATTTTGTAAATTGAAAAAAAAATGTGAATTTTGTAGTATGAAACAGAGAATGACCCCAAAGAGTTTCTGTTGTCTCTTTTGTATTTCTTTGCAAAGACAATTTTTTTTAGTTATATTTTATCAAAAAACATAATCATTTACAAAATAAGTTTTTATGATTCATAATAAACCTAAGTAATGATTTAAATATTTAAGGTTCTTTCATTAATTATTTAGATATTCATTACAGCCATTGTAGAATACAATAAATAACATAAAATGTAACATAACATAATAGAAAGCAAATTTCAGTAGCCATAGTGAATTTATGATTTCATTTAAATACACTGAACATAAAATTCTAAATTTTTTTAGAAATCTTTGTCTTCAATACAAAACATTAGCAAATACTAATAATCCTAATTTCAATGCATCCATGTAAAATACTTAACAAAGAAACTGATGATATTTCTCACAGAAGCAAATTGTTGTATTTTTTTTTAATTATAAAAATAAACACAATTACATAAATTAGTCTATTCAAACAAAAAGTATTTATTTCATCAAAGATTAAAAAGCAAAACGATATTTTGGGAGTACACCAGAAAAATGTTTATCTGGCCAAATAAAAGTAATATATTTTAAATAGTTTTCTGTACATATATCGACGATAAAAATTTACTAATCATACAAGTTT
This sequence comes from Trichonephila clavata, assembly GCA_019973975.1. Taxonomy (NCBI): domain Eukaryota; kingdom Metazoa; phylum Arthropoda; class Arachnida; order Araneae; family Nephilidae; genus Trichonephila; species Trichonephila clavata. The sequence continues at coordinate 9,382 of BMAO01020481.1, forward strand.
AGTTTAAAAAAAAAAAATCATAGAACTTTGGTTTATGCAAAAATTATTTCATGTCCAATAATGAATGTCACTGCAAATACTTATACGATCTAATTCGCTTTAAAAAGAAAATCTTTTTCCAGAATAATAAATTCAGATTATTCTACACTTTAGTCCTAGAATACACTGAAATTGGTGCTATTTTTACAACGAATACCAAATATTACGCAACGAATAACCACTAATAACGCAATTTAATAACATGAAGTTTTTTTATGTGTGAGAATTGGTCGAAATGAGACAGAGATAATTATCCCATTTCAATGTAGTTCAAGATATAAGAAAAATTTAAATAATAACGTTCTTTTATTAAAGATCTTACCTCAATATTGAATACAATGTTCTCAGCAGAACCTGATCCATAAGAAAATCCATAGCTCAATTTGTCTTGTGAATATTCCTCAAGATATTGTCCAAGATATATTTTTACTAAATACCTGAAGATCCTCTTCAGGACCAAATCTAAATTCGTCAAAGGCCATTTCATGATGGCTTTAATAGTAATCAGGCTCTCATTTTGTTATAGACGCAATCATTTTGAAAGTTGAACAATAAACACAAACGCACATGGAAACAACAATAAAACAATAATTCTTCAGCAAAAGTCGCAGATAGTACAAAAATTTTGTGATTGGCTCTTCACACAGAGGGAGAAAAAGAAAAGTTGAAGTTATTTAAAAAAATTAATCAATAATATTGTGTGTGTGTGTGTAATATTTTTACTTTTTCATTAACAAATTTTGTGGGGGATGGAGCAACAAAGGCAACCTTTTCATTCTATGTTGCTATTTTTATCAAAATTTATTTTATGTACATTGCGTTTTATGTTCATTATTTTTTCCGAAATATCACATTTCGCGACTCACATTCCTTTTCTGTCAATTTGTTTCATTCAAGATACATTTAAGAATTTCGGCTCAAAAATTGAAAAATTCGAATGCATTAGTTACAAAAATGTATATAGTGGCTCCTTTTTTTCTCCTCTTTTCGTACACATTTTAGTACCAAAGAACTACTAGATTCAAATCTTCTTTCTTCTGTTCTTTTAAACCATTACAGAGTAAAATTACGGAAGTAAAAAAAAAAAAATTAATGGAAAAAGAATCAAATACTTTGACTTCTACTATTCAGATTTTTAGCAATTAAATTTTGTTCGTGAAGGACGACGTGTATTGCTTGAACATGCATTGCTATTGCAGTTAACATTGCAAACACATTGCTATTGCACTAAACTTTTCAATCTTTGGTCAAAACACGGATAATAATGTTTGACATCGAAGATAAATTTCTGATTCTATTCTGTTTTCAGATACTAAGGTCATTAAATATTTAAATCGAGTCTCGAGTAATTTTCGAAAAATCGTAAGGAAGTTTTGATAACACCGTTGTTTAAACAACAGGGTACAATAGAACAACGAATGCACTTTTTCAGGAAGCAGGTTTGATTGTTAATGACGATGAGCATGAGATACTGAGCGTTTGGAACATTTTGTCTCTGTAAACATAACAAAACTAACTCATTTTACAAAAAAAAATTATTATGAAGGCAAAATATCGCCCTTTTGCTTTAAAAAAATATATAAAAACCATATGATCTGGTGAAATAAATGGTCTATCCCTTTCCGGATTAATTTGTTTTTTAGTTTCGAAACAAAAAAAAAGAAAGGATGGCAGTTTAAAAAAACGACAGGAATGTTGAAAAATCTTTCCTCGAACTATCTTTCAGAGTATCTGCGTGATAAAAGGCATTACAAGGGTAGGCCAATCATTTCTTTTAACGTTTTTAAGGCAATATAGTACCATCCTCACTATTTTTTTTAAAAGCTTTTATTTAACTTACAATGTATGTATGTATGTATGTATGTATGTATGTATGTATGTATGTAATTTGTTCGGGTGGAATCTTGCAACTCAATTTTGAAGCTGATATCATCCTCCCATTGAGCTGAAATTTTGTATACACGTTTAGTTTGGATGACAATGCATGTTTTGACCATTTATATTCCGATATTGCAATTAATTAAAAAGATATTAATTAAAAACGTTAAACTAATTTTGGGCGCCAACTTGGATATATCTGCATTGTTGTAATAATTTTATTGTTACAACAATGACAAAAGTTGGCGTCGAAAATCGGTTTTCAGCCAAACTGGAATTTCATAACGTTGCGCTATTGACAGTAGTAATTAACTTTGTCTAAAAAATAATTACATTTCTACAACGTAAAAATAATCTAATTTCTACAACGTATGCAATTTTTTTACAAATTTCTATCTATTTTCTTGGATTTAAATTCAAAACATAAAAGTAGAGCTATTTTTCAAGTAGCTTTTCATTGTATACCTTTCTCTGGTAAGCTATAAAGCTGGTACATTGTATACCTTTCTCAACGCTGACAAGTTAAACTGAGATGGAGTATTGAAGAAATTCTTTAAATAATTTATCTAACTTTAATCTATGAAACTCAGACAAAAAATAATTACAGAATCGGAAAGATAATTTTTTTATGTATCTTACCCATCAAAAAGGAATCCGCTAGGAAAACAATAAGAGAAAAATATTATCTAGAAATGCAATATATTTTCGATTAAAAAAAATAATTTTATAATAAAATGAAGGAATTTTTTAAAGAAATTTTCTAATTTTAAGCCTACAAGTAATTTAAATATACCTCATTTTATCACCAGTAATCTAAACACACACTACGACATGTGTCCTTAAATTTGATTACAAATAGAATCTGTTAATTTTATTTGAATTTAATTATTGATTTTTTCAAAATCAAGTTTCTAAAGATGATCTGAGCAATTAAAAAAAATAGATTCTTACGTAGAAGATATTCAATGTCCAGCAAAAAATTATCATTATTTGATAAAACTTTCTTTTTTGATTACAAAATGTGTTTTGAGTCTTAAGCATTTTATTGATTAATACAAATATTTAAATGCCTTTTGAAGTTTTTTAATAAACAACTAAAATTTTCTTCTAATATGTTAGAGAAATGTATCCCTTATCTTCAAAATATTTCAAATAAATAATATATTCTTTAAGTTTTTCAAAAATAGTCAAAATTTTATTTAAACATTTAATAACTGTGTCATTTATGAAGATAATCTCACTAAACCTTTTTTTTTTTCGTGTGTAGAACAATGTTGCCCAAAATCTGCACAAAGATTGAAAAAATTGCTTAAAAATTACGGATTTGAAAAAATTGTGTTTTTAGTCTAATACCCCATTTTGCGAGAATTAATTCAGCTAAACCAGGGATGGCGAACCAGCGTTCAATGAGTTGAACAGGCTGAGAAACCTGTCCAGCGATAACTAAAAAGTAAAAAATAAATTAAATGTAAAAAAACTTTTTTAAGAACAAGCTTTTATTTAAACGCGCTAAAAAGAATAAAATAAACTTTTCCTTTAAAACTTTTTTACTATCAACTTATAACGTCATTACACAATTTATATGATATAAAAGCTTGTCGCGAGATTTAACTGTGTAGATAAACAAGTAATATAAATAACTTGACCTGATTGATTTTGGTTTTTAAAAATTCAAACTAAGTAAATATGAGTACTTAAATATTGCGACAAGCTTTTATATCATATAAATTGTGTAATGACGTTATAAGTTGATAGTAAAAAAAGTTTTAAAGGAAAAGTTTATTTTATTCTTTTTAGCGCGTTTAAATAAAAGCTTGTTCTTAAAAAAGTTTTTTTACATTTAATTTATTTATTTTACTTGTTTATCTACACAGGTAAATCTCGCGACAAGCTTTTATATCTTTTAAATTGTGTAATGACGTTATAAGTTGATAGTAAAAAAAGTTTTAAAGGAAAAATGTATTTTATTCTTTTTAGCGCTTTTAAATAAAAGCTTGTTTTTAAAAAAGTTTTTTTACTTTTAATTTATTATTTTTAATATTTGATAATTGGTTTTAATTTTATTTTTTTAAGATTAATATTTAATAATAATTCTATGCAAAATATTTTAAATTTCTTGCAAAATATTTGTAAAATTTAAATTATTTCAAGTTTTCTTAGACATTTTTTAAATTTCTACGGCTTTTTTAAATATATTTCTTTTTTTTTTTCAATTTTTTTCCAAGTACCTAATAATATACTACATAAAGCTGTGGATGGTTTTTTTTTTTTTTTTTTTTTTTTGCTGCTGCTCTTTAATTTTTTATTAATTTTTTTATAGCTATGATTTTTACTTATTTGAGTCGCGCTAGCCCTAGCCATCTTTATTCCGTATATCTGTACTGTTGCAATCTGTACAAATTTTTCGCATGCGTTTTTTAAATAAATTTTATATCGAACAAATGAATAGTATTCAAGTCAAACAAGCTCGTTTTTAATTCACACCCGTGCTTAGTTAATCTCGGATACATCTTACATTGAGGGGGGCGGGGGAATCTCAATATCAAGAAAAAGTTATTGATGACTAATGAAACTTCGTCGATACATTTGTTTAGGTAACATATTTAATCGATTAAACTTTCAAGGTCACAGGTTAATATAAGGGTGAGACGAGTCATCTCAAATGTGAAATGATGATACATTAAAAACTGTTGTAACTGGCAGAATTTTAAATGCAATCATGCAAACATGCGATCATTGTGGCATGCAAGTATTGGATATCAGTTTGCGGAATGGAACTGCATGGCTGTTAATTTTGGTTGGGAATAACGCTGTCGTTGCCGTCCAATGCTGTCCCGGGGGGGCTTGATTGGAGAAAAATCTGGGGATCAAGCAGGCCAAAGTAATACCCTGAAACTCTAATAGAGCTTGTTAGGTAACAACATGGAAGAGGTCTTTTCCTGTTGGAAAACACCTCTTGAATGATGTTTATAAATGGCAGAGAAGCAATCCCAGACTGACGTACAAGTTTGCAGTCAAAGTATGTGAATTAACCTTGAGACTAGACTGTCCCAGCAATCAAAGAACATTGCTCCGCCCAGACCATAACTCTAGGAGCAGGTATAGTTTGCTTAGGCCACAGAAAGGTTGTTTGCGAACCCTGACTTATTCTTCTTCTAATCAATATGCAGCCATTATCATGCAATGGCGTAACGTACACCCTCCGAAACCATCACATCGAGGAGATGGCGAAATTCTTGGGGCCTGCCTTAGCCTGACTCATGTCAAATACGGCTTGTCGCCCAAAATCATTCAAAGCAAATTATTGTGTCGTAGCCTATCGTTACCTCTAAGATTATCAACTCCCCTTCGGTTATTACCTGAATTTGGATGTGTTGAATTCATAATAAATTACTACTTATCTTAACAAATCAATCTTATTTATTGACTTTTCTTAATTAAGAGATTGCACAAATACTATTCAATTTTAAGAACAATAAAACACAGTGGAGAATGAGAAGGATTCAATAATCACGAACGACGGAATCTTATCTGAAACGACGGGTCGACGCGTACAATTAAAGCTACACACTTATACTTAATTGGGACAAATAAAACTAACCTGATTTCTTATGATATGGCAGGTTCGTCTAGCTGCTTCTTTAATATCTGGATTGTATCTTTTCATGGGCGACTTCTTTCTCAATTATCTCACAGTTCTTTCATGAACTAATTATATCCACAACATACGGTAAGACTCTCACAACGTTTACATTTAAAATAACACTTCTCATTTCATTTCACTCTCCTCTCTCTCTTCATTTCATTTCCCCTTTCATTTCATTCTCGAACTCGCTAAACCCGAACTTATATAAAATATCTCATTTGCATAAATCACGCCTTTTGCTCCCGGTGGAGATTGGTTGAAATAAATAAAATGTAGAATTTATGAGAAGGTTAGTGAAACGCGTAAGCACCCGTCACAATTGCATTAAGGTAATTGTGAATTATCAAAAAGATCTAGTCTACTAAAATCTCTAGAAAACTATATCCGAAATTTCAGAAAGTAATTTTTAAAAATAAAACTCGAAACAACTGATTTATGAGTACTCTCGTTTGAAGAGGAAACTGGGCAAGCTCACAGGCAGCAAAGAAAAATTTTTTCGGTGAAAGTAAAAAGTCGCTTATGAATTTTGAAAGAAGGAAAAATTTTATAGTGAATTCTTTTTGTCATAAGCGATAGAGCAAGAGTAGAACTATCCCGAAGACAGTGGCGTAACGTGCACCCCCGCACTGCGGGGGGGGGCAAGGCTTCTAGGAGGCCCAAAGCCTGACTGACGCCATGAACGTAGATTTTCTCAAAGTTCGCTCACATCTTTCAAAATCGAATTTTTAAGCAATTTTCCAATCAGCGATCAAACGTTATTCATTCATCATCCAAACTTTCATACACTCATTACATATCTTTAATCCTATAGCCAGATCAAAAAAGTGTTGTTTTTTTTTCATTTGCTGTAATCCAGGCAACGAGAAATACTTTTTCTTTTGTGGGTTTTCTTTTTAAACCTTAATTACTAACAAATAAAAGAGTCAGACGGAGAATAGGATAAAATGCTAGGAAGTTACAAAAATTTCAACACTGCTATTATTACTGTATACATTACATTAGCAGTAGGGAGGGGGGTGAAGACATAATTTACTTTTTAAGAAGCAGCAGAGAAAATTATTGGCATCTTTAGTCCCCCCCCCCTTGTGTTTTAATTTAATTTTGCAAAGTCGTAAATAACGTACATCTGTTATGCTTTTTTCAAGTAAAATAGTATTACGATACTTGGAAAAGCATAGAGAGCATTTTAAATGAGAGCATTTGATGATAGATTTATGAGTATTCAATCAAATGAAGCACAATGAGAAGAAAGCATAATGGAATGTATCAGTTTTTTATTTCATTTTTGCTTCATGCAAAGAACTCTCCTTATTAAAAGTTGCAGTTTTTGCACTAGAATGTTATTGAACTTAGGTCAAGTTCATCCAGGATTCAGAAATAAAGAATCAGGTAAGCGATATCTTTTTTCTTTCGTAAGAATTTTAAATCTGAAATTATTTTGCAGTTTTCGTGTCTTTCTGGTGTTCGTTTTTATTCAAGTTCCCAGGTTATCTATCGTTAGAGATTTCCAGTTTTAATAAATATTATAAATACTCTCTATTGTTATACATTATTTACTTCGTTTACTCAGACTCTGGTTGATTTTGCATTCAGAAAAAGTTTAATGATAAATATTTTTACGTGATGGTATAAAGGTACATTATGTTATGGTTTGGCAATCCTTTGAATATATATATTTACACTTGCTGGAAAAGAGTATTCTTAAGGACGAATGAGAGAATATAAGCTCTGAAGATACCCCTAGACTTAATAATTCAAAGCCGAAACGACTTTAGGAAGTTTTCAACACACAGGGTTATCCAACCAGCTTTTAAACAGCTCATTAACCTTTTTAAATAATTTTTATAGTTACTATTAAAACAGTGAACGCAGACTTTTCTACTTGATTTTTGTTGTATCGCTACAAATTTGTCCTTATTTTCAAAGCTATGAAAGCAAACCGAGTTCACTTTTGTTTTTCTCAATACTTAGAATGAACTAAATAAATTATAACTTTAAAAAAATTTAAAATTCCGGTTTTTAAAAAAAAATTTTGTCGTTTATGTAAGCAGTACTAGGTAGAGCAGACTTTTCTAGCAAGTATATATTTCTAAGACCCGGCTTGGGGCCCAAGACCTGATCTTGCGGAGGGCCCAATTATTTTCCGTTACGCCACTGCCCTAAGAACTGATATGTATTAAACTGCTATAGAACATTTTACTGTATTTTTTGACGAGAGATTATTAACTGAAATTAAAAAGAAACTTTCACAAAAACTAAAGGAAATTTACAAAGACGATATTGAATCTTAATTTTGACTGTACTGATTGTGGATCAGTTTTTTACTGTATTTTTATAAGAAAACAAAGATACACACACACAATGAAGACTCTTACTCGAAATTTATCTAGTTGCAAGAGAATCCTAATGTAGAGATACCTTTAAAAATATTTTTAACAATATCGATATAGAATGCATCACGTGAGATATCTTTTTCAGTTTTAAGCCGATTTAAAAATTATTTAAAAAGTACTATTGAGAAGAGAAGACAAATTGAACAACGAGGCCCTTTGGTGTGGCGACAGAGGTGTACGAAACGCAAATTCAAGAACGACCAAATAGATGCGATTTCCAATCCAAGGTTTATTATGGGGGATGTTGACCCCGCTGTTTGACGAAAAAAGCGACCCTCTCTCCTACACAACAATAAGTGGACTGCCTCTAGGGAGGCTTCTACATTAACCCCTTTGGCATATTGGCACTCCCAGCTAAGCCAAGCTGGCCAACATCCCGACGGGCCTTGAAATATACATTTCAGACCAATGATACATTTACATAAAATTTGTACAGAGGGTATCATACAACGTACACAATAAGAACAAAATATAATCAACAATATAAAGTATAATAAGAATTAAAAATAAAATCGAAATCAAAAGAAATAGTCATCCTTAAATACAATCAACAATCAAGAGCAATACTAAGAGTTGAAATACAATCAATAATCAGAGCAATAAAAATTAATTTTCAATATTTACATTACTCAATAGGTAAAATAGCAATTTTTGAAATAGGTCGTTTAACAAAGTTACCATTTGCTAGTTTCAATTGCACAACTCTAATTTTGCCATCAGTACCTGGGTACGTTTGGACAATTTTTCCTATAATCCAATGAGCTATGGGAAGATTATCTTCCTTTAACAATACAACAGTATTAATTTTTAAATTAGATTCCTCAAATTGCCATTTATTACGGGTTGCAGATTATTCAGATAATCTTTTTTCCAAGATTCTCAAATATTTTGAACAATTTTACTAATTTTTCTATATTTGTCAAGTTTATTTGTTTTTACATAACATACATCTGGTTCGAAAATAGCATTAATTGAACGCCCGATGAGAAAGTGACCACGTGTAAGAACTTCAAAGTTTTCAACTTCAGCTGAAAGGGGAATAAGATGTCTAGAATTAAGAATTCCCTCTATTTGAACCGTTATTGTAAGAAACTCTTCTAGAGTCAAAGCTAATTTACCAATAATTTTTTTTGCATGAAATTTAAAAGACTTGACTCCAGCTTCCCAAATTCCTCCAAAATTGAGAGATTTGAGAGGTATAAATTTCCAATGTACGCCTTCAGTGGATAAAAAACTAGACACTTTCTCATTTGGTTTCATAACAAGATTATGCAATTTTCTTAAGTCCTTAGATGCTTTTACAAAATTCGGGGCATTATCAGAAATTACACTTGCACATTTTCCGCGACGAGAGAAAAAAAAATGTTTTAAAGTAGCGATGAGAGCGTCTGAATTTAACTCAGTCACAATTTCTAAGTAAATCGCACGAGTTGCGAGATATACAAATACAGCTACATAAACTTTATTCAAAATACCTTTACGTTGATTTTTAAATTTAACAAAAATGTTCCCACAAAAATCTATACCAGTATGGTAAAAAGGAAATGTTTCGTTACTCTTTCTTTAGGCAAGTTACCCATGATTTGACTGGTTTAAATTGGCTTGTTTTTGAAACAAATTACACAATTACGCACGATTTGTCTACACGGATTTCTGCCGTTAATCGGTCAAAATTGCTGTCTTACGAGATGAAATAGAGTATTTGGTTCTACGTGCAAGAATTTTTTATTAAAATAATCTAATATTAAAAGGGTAAGTTTATAGCCTTTTGGTAATATTATAGGATGTTTAGCATTTTCGCTTAATTCAGAATTAATTAATATACCTCCAAATCGCAAAATCTGATTTTCATCTAAAAAAGGGCTTACAGATTTTAACTTACTTTACGGTGGTACATTGTTACCCAATTTTAATGCCTTCAGTTCCGCGTTGAATTCCTGAGTTTGAACCTGTCGCACTAAAACATCACGAGCATGATTTGGTTCTCTACTCCTTAAAAAGATGTCTGCTACATTCTTTTTTTGCAACTCTTCTGCAGGCAACCTAAACGAAAAACTTAAAATTCTAATTAATTTCATATAGTTATTAGAAAGTTTATACAAGTCATCAAAAAGGTCAATCACTGTTGATTGGACAAAAGTGTTCGTAATAGGCTTTAGTTCTTTCATATAAACAGGATCAGTGTTTGAACAGTCCCAATTATTTGTAAAGTCAACAAATCTGAACCAGACCACCAAATGTTATTCCTGATCAGATCATCTACAGACAAACCTCTTGAAAGTGGGTCAGCTGGGTTGTCCTTCGAGTTGATGTGATGCTATTCAAATCTGCTTGTGTGAGATCCGTTATTTCAATTACTCTATTCGCAACGAAACATTTTAAGCGATGGGGTTGGGTCCTTATCCATGATAGCACAATAGTGGAATCTGCATAGATAGTCATTTGCATTGCCTCTAGGACCTTGTTCACAAGTTTCAACAATAACACAGCTCCTAAAAGTTCTAAGCGTGGTAGTGTAACACATTTTACAGGTGCTACTCTAGATTTGCTGCATAACAAATGGATACTAAGATTGCCAAAACAATCTTTACGACGAATATAGACACAAGCTCCAAATGCTTGTTCCGATGAATCCGAAAATCCATGGATTTCTACTAAGGTATTATTTCTTTGAATGATCAACGAGGAATGTTCAAGTGCTCGATATTCTGCAAATTACGAACGAAAGTTTCAA